>OU015494.1:118158065-118465565 GCA_907164885.2 Dolomedes plantarius
GTTAAATTGAAATACACTCTGGATGTTTTTGCAATTAGAGTTACAATTTAATATTTGGATATTGCTTAAAACTTACTTCATTGACATTTACTTTTATTTAAAATTAAAATACTAATATTATTAGAAAAAATATTTAATCGAGATTTTATATTTAATTAAGTAAATGCATTTAAGAAAATAGAAATAAATAACTAAAAGAAATTAGTGTTTGTTTTTAGTAGGAAAAGAAAATTAATTGATAGCTCTTTGTAAGTTAAATATATTTAAGAGTTAATTGTACTTAAGTATGCTATTTGAAAAGTTTGTTGTGCTTTGAATAATGTTAATCCTTGTAATATTTGAGCATAATTATATTGAATATTCTATGCTTACTATGTCTAGCAGTTTATTATTATTTGTTGAATATTATTGTATTGTATATTATTTGCATTATTTATAATACTGCTAATACGCAGTAGTTGTCTAAGGTATATTAGATAGAAATTTGAGTAAATCTGGCTTATAGTAAAAAAATATATGTATATATGCGCATAGGTGTATGTGTGTATGTATATGTGTGTATGTGTATCTATATAAATAAAGCAGAGTGTCTCTCTGTATGTATGTATGTATGTAACGAATACAAATCTACATTTCTTGATGAATCTGGTTGAAACTTCGTATACTTATGTTTTGAAGTCTGTAGTTAATTCTAATATAAGTTTGGAAGCTTTAAAATGCTTATATATAAATACAGTTCTTAAATAATATTTCATCTCAAGGCGTTGGAATCAATCATTCATAAGAACTGCGCATGCGCACCTAGATGTTACAAGGTAAATAAACGCATTGAATGTTGTTAATTTGTAGTTGTTTGGTGTTATTTAAAGTTAATTTTCTAATATTACTCCTATTGTTTTCTTTTCATTAAGCGTTTTTTACTTGGTTAATTCCCAGAATACGTATTACTGTTAAAACTCTTTACCGTTGAAACCCCTATGTGACTTTTTATGGACAATTAGACATTTTTACTTTTAAGCTTTTAGTGATTTATTATAAATGTATATATATTTTATGATATTTATACTGTTATTAAATCTATGTTATTTATACTGTGTTTAGTTTTTAAATTAATTTTTGTTAACAAACATTAGACAATTTGACATTTTTACTTTTAAACTTTTAGTGGTAGAATAATGAAAAGCTGAATCGAAAATTCTGAGATGTGTATAACATTTCACATGTTTTTTTTAAATGTTATTTTTGCTGTGTTTACTTTTTTAATCAATTTTGTTTAACAAACATTCGACACAAACATTCGACAAAATGACAATATTAACAAACAATGACTGTTAACAAACATTCAAAATGACATTTTTACTTTTCAGCTTTACTTTTTAAAATTCTTTACTTTCCAAGAGACAATTTGACATTTTTTTCCTTTTCAGCTTTTAGTGGTTTATTATAAATGTATATATTTTATGTTTTACTTTTCAGCTTCTTTTGCTCCAAAGATGAAAGGTTAAATCTAGCTGAATTCTGAGGAGTTAATTATAAATTTATATATTTTTATATTGGATTTTTTTAATTATTTGGATGTATAACATTTCACATGCTTATTTTTCTATGTTATTTATACTGTGTTTAGTTTTTAAATTGAATTTGGTTAACAAACATTCGACAAATTGACATTTTTACTTTTCAGCTTTACTTTCCAAAAGACAATTTGACATTTTTCCTTTTCAGCTTCTAGTGGTTTATTATAAATGTATATATATTTTATGTTTTACTTATCAGCTTCTTTTGTTCCAAAGATAGAAAGTTAAATCTTGCTAAATAGTTTAGTATTTAAATTGATTTTGGTTAACAAACATTCCACAATTTGACATTTTTACTTTACAGCTTTTAGTGGTACAATGATGAAAGACTGCATCTACCTAAATACTGAGATATGTATAACATTCCACATGCTTTTTTTGGGGAGGGGCTATATAATTTATACTGTGTTAAGTTTTTAAATTGATTTTGGTTAACAAACCTTCTTAAAATTCCGGACAACGCCGGGTACTTCAGCTAGTGCCCTTGCGTGTTCTGTTGTGGTCCAGCAGGATTGCCGCCGTAAGGGTATCAGAGTATGTTTGCCTTATAACCGAAAGGTGTGGGAGGCGGAAGGATCGACTTAATATTTTCCTACTCGCAATTTCTTATCATATAACAAAAGTCTTAAATCAAATTTCTCTTATAGGCTTCAGAAATATATCACAATTTTCCGCAATTATTTTAGGCTTGCTTCTTAATAAATGTCTTACAAAATCAGAAATTTGTTGTCAAATACACATAAATCGTATTTCAGTACTATAATTTCTTTTTAGTGTCATAGATAATCTTATCTGCATGATTACTCGTGAGAGAGCGCAATAATCGTACCAGAAACTACTTCATAAAAAATGTGTGCGGAGCAATCAATGAAAATTCTTATGTTTATCTTAAAATACAATAAAATCTCCTGGAAATTTCAATCAACATGCACGAGAGTGATTCTAAATATAAATTATGTTCGACTGATTTTCTTCCTTTCAGTACTAACAAAATCTAGATTTTTTTATTTCATTAATGCATTTCATGTCGCAAAATTATGATCGTAACTCTCAAAGACAAATCACAACATTAATACATTATTTTAGGCTATTTTATTAAAAACTGAAAAGTAAACAGAAAACAAAAATGAAACCCTCGCGATATTTTTTACTTCCTCGTAAGTTGCTTTCACATTCGATCTGTTAATGGTCCAATGGTTACCTTGTCATGTCAGACAGTAACGGCGCACTTTACTGAATTCTTATTAGTTCATCTTAAATACTGTTCCGAGACTCAAAAAAGAAAATGTTGTGATGGATTTTACAGTGGCCTTTGTCCCACAAACAACTTATATAACTTTTTCTGTACTTTGACTTCATGCATATTACACTATAGGAACATATATGAAAAACTAATACAGTGAAACGTCTCTAGACGGCCACTCCTCAAAACGGCCACTTCTGTTCAGTACCATTAATGGCCGCCTTAGAGAAGTTTCACTGTAAGGTATATACTTTACCGCATAAATAAGTCATGTGTACTCTATGACGTCTATTAAGTTTTAGTGACATCATAAATACTAAAGGTACTTTAGCACAGAATTAAGGATTCGCAATTAAATTTTCAATCATAAAAAGTCCCCTCTTCCTCCAAAATTCAGTTCGCTTTTATCATTCCAGATGTCTGAATTGTTTGCACTCTCAAAATAAAAAGCATAGGAAATAGAGGTTTATTATTGTGAACGTCTAATGTTGACCAATAAGAGTAATTAAAATTTCTAAGATTGAAAAAAACTAAGACTAGAAGCTGATTTTATTTTCATTGACCAAAATATTCTAGACAAATTTTCAAAGTACAAAATATCAGACACTCAATGTTATTATCCCTGCTGCACGAATAATTACAAAAAATGAACTACTCCCCAAAAACACATTTATTTTATTGACTTAAACAATTTTTAAAAATTACCTCTCCTAAAACATATTTAAGACGATATTTTCTAAAAAAAGTAATTAGATATAAAAAGAAATGGCTGACAATTTTTCCCCCTTCTCTCATACAAAACATTTGATACTGAAATAAGAAAATATCACCTTAAATAAACATAAAAAACATTTTAAAAAGAAATGCAATACGTTCTTTATTGATAAATAATTTATCACTTGAATGTTTTTTAAATAAAATTTCAAAATACTAAGCAGAAAAAAATCCTGTTTCTTTTTTTTTTTTAATATCACGCGAAATGTCCCTTCCGATAACGGTATTTCACTTCACGCTTTTATTCTTTGTCTTTCACGCAATATCACTCAAGATAATTTAAGCGCAAGATTGCTGCTGAAAAATGCTACTTTTATGGTTCCTTTCATGGTTCTCTTAACTTCCGCATGAGTGTTAAAATGACCGGAATTAAGAAATTGAAGTGGATGGGCAATCTATATTCTTGCACAAACATACACGTCGGAAAGATATATGCCTTGACATAAACAGCGCATTCACTTACAGACGAATCTCAAACGAACAAAGAAGTGTCATCAACTCAGATAACCTTCTGAAACGGCAAGAAAAGGGGGACTAGAAAGATTAATGGTGCATACAAGCATCCTATGAAATCGCACTGCCGTAATGACACTTGGATCTACGCCAAGAAAGGAAATGATAGATGAAAAATGGACAGCTTCCAAGATATGTCACTTAAGAATTTGCATGAAAAAGCTCCATACCTTGAGATTGTCCAAACAACCTGATATTCATCCTTTTTCCCTTTCGGAGCTCATAGCTTTCAGTATGAGCCATCAAAATCCAACCCCGTTAGTCAGGATTCAAAATAGTGATATATCATAGTTCAATTGCAGTTTCAATATGCAGTTTCAATTCACATATGCAGTTTCAATATTCCCACAAATATAGCTGTCATTCTCGCATCTTATTTCCCCGGCAATGCATGAAAGAATGTCGTTATGTATTGGAGCATGCATCAGCAATTTAAGTTTTCAGAAAAGTCATTCTTGCTGACATGAGAAAGAAAAATTTTAAGCAACAGTTTTATTCGAATAATGCGTCATAAAAATAATTTACGATTTTGAAAAATATGCTGTTAAAGTTAGTTTCCTTTATTTTCAGCTTTTGGATCTGCTTACAGAGACAAAAAGTTACAGATATTCTAATATTTTGTGCTTCATATTTCACGAAGTGAATAATCCCAATTTAATTAATATGATTAATTTGATTTCGGAATAAAAAGAAAAAAGTGGAAATATTTCCGGCAGAATTTTTAATTGAGGAATGGAAGGAAAGTTCTTACATGACTTTTCAAAAATTTAATCTCATTACTTCTTTTTCTATTCATGTTCTTTTTTTTTTTTAGAAATTAATTAATTTTGTTCCATGCCTTAAGTCTTTTATTTGAAATTTTTAATACTAAAGCATTAAATATATGAACTGACTCTGGACTGCTTGTGATGTGTAAACCTTGTGAGAATTAATTCCTAAGAATGAATTTTTCAAATTATTGAAAGTGTTATAGCGTTAATCCTTTTAGAAAGAAATTAATACTTTTCATACCTTTCATTGTTTTGTTGCTATTAATTATTATAAATTATATACTTTAAGTTTGTTTGAATTAATAAAACATCTCCCTTCTATGCATTCCTTATATAATTATTCTTAAAATCAAAATGTTGTAGAAGATGAATTCACATAAATTTACATACAAGAGAATCAATCCTATTTATTTGCATACCTAAAGCAATGTGAAAAAAATTAAATGTGCTTCCATATATATATATATATATATATATATATATATATATATATATATACAGTCGGACCTCTATTTAACGAACCCCTATTTTGCGAACTTTTCATTGAAACCAAGAACATTTTGCGAATTTCTTCGTAAAATAACCTCCAAATAGCGAAGTGCATTCTCTATTTAACGAACTTTTTCTTGTGATCCAATATTTTTTTCCTCCATATTTCTCAAAATATTTCTGACCATTTCACACTTATTCTTTCTTTTAACACATTCCGATGCTTATTACTGTTTGAAGAAAATACGCCTGAAGGGCTTTTTAAGTACATTGCAAAGATGCGAGACGTATTATGAGAGAAAACATTTTTTCAAACGAAAAACTTAAGACAAAATTAAGAGACATTATCAGTAATTAAATTTAAGGACACATGAGGTAATGAATGCTTAAAATTACTTGTTATAATAAATGCGATAATGTCATTATCGCAACAATCATCGGTTGTCATTATATTACAATTCATTAATTTTAATATAATTTTTTTAATCGAAAATACAGTGTATTCCCGGACAATATTTTCTTTTATTCTTGTTTTCCTTGCAAATTTCTGTTTGATGGGTAAGATATATAAAAGAAATAGAAATTAATTTACAAAATAAAGGTTTGATTAATTGCTTCTATTAATAGTATTCAGTGTTTATGAATTTAAAATATGTTTCTGTAGTTTAAGTTATTTTAAAAGGTGAATCTCTATTTAAAGAATTTTCCATATAACAAACTTTTTTTCGGGATTTAGCGACTTCGTTAAATAGAGGCCCGACTGTATATATATATATATATATATATATATAAATAAATATATATATATATATATATATATATATATATATATATATATATATAAATATATATATATATATATATAAATATAAATATATATGTATATATAAATATATATATATATAAATATAAATATAAATATATAAATATATATATATATATATAAATATAAATATATATATATATATATATATATATATATATATATATATATATATATATATATATATATATATATGCATATGCGTGGCTTGGTACAAGAAGTGCCTAAGTCAGTTTTCTCCAAGCTAACTTTGTTTGCTTATGTCTCTTTAAAAAATATTATTTTCAAAGTAAGAAGTAGCTAAATCTGTCTGATGCTTTAAAAGTGTTTTCTAATTCAATGTACAGACTTAAGTACTTCTTACAATGAAATAATATTTTTTATAGAGACATAAGCAAACAAAGTCATCTCGAATAAAACTGACTTAGACACTTCTTGTATCAAGCCACAGATATATATATATATATATATGCACAATTTGTAATTTTTCACCGTCTACTTTATCATTATGCTCCAAATTAACAAATTTTCTCATTAATTTTGCATAAATTAATGTATGTTACTTGTAATCATATGTTAATCATATTTTGTGCTACGACTAAGTGGATTTGGAGGGAAACTAATCTTTAGAGAGCTCTAACACAGCTCAGATTCATACGTTGTAGAATAAACGGGGAAATTTTTAGTAATTAGCATTTACAGAGGGCTGTAATAAATGACGTTCTAAAATTCGTGAAGCAGTCTGGTCATGAAATTTTCGTTTCTAAAGCGTATTATTACCCAAACCCTACAATCTGACTGAAAAATTCTTTATCTATTATGGAAATGTAATTAAAATATTATGATGAATATAACGTCATGGTCTTTTCTCTGGGCTTCATGTGTATAGAGAGTAACTGCCCAATATGCCTGGTAGATTCTTGTTCTAAAATCCTTTGCATACGGCATAGAGTATGAGGAAAGAAGAGTTAAGGTGACTGCCTACGTTGAAAATGTCATTTTTGACTGTTTTGGTCACTTTAATTTTTTGTAAGAATCGTGTAATTCAATCTTTTCTCTTTTCAAAACTGTTTTTATTTTCATTCTACATCTATTGGAAGCAGAGTTATAGCCATTTAAAAAAACATCATCAGCTACAAAATTGAAGTGACAAACAACTTTAAATGCGTTTTTCTCAGAATTATGTTTTTTAGCACAAATCTCTACCATTATCATGATATTTCACATAATAATGCATGTAATTTGATAAAATTTTCAGAAAATGTTTTAGATGCTATTGTTAATAAAATGACCCACAATAATTTATGTATAATAAATAGTTTTTTATATGGGGCGGTTTTTATAATGAAAGGAATGACAAAACGGGGAAAATATTCATATTGGATCATAAAATTGACTGTATTATTATTGTATTTTAAAATTTCTCTTAGATTGGGGTCATTTTGAATATCACTGTCATATGTATCATGTGTGAGAAGGAAATTAAAATAGTAGCATTAGAATTTTGTGCAGAGTGGTAGGCGTTTTTACCTTAATTTCACTAAAAATTACTTCAAATTCACCATTTTATAAAAAAGTATGGTATTTACAGGTAAGTTTTTGCCCATTTTTTAATTTTTAAGTGCTATTTTACCAAAAAAGATAAAAAAATCCTTCAAAAAAGGATTTTTTTAAAATTGGCCGAACGTAGGCAGTCCCCTTAATTACATCGTAAATTTTCTTTTTACAAAGTTAATCACTTTAGCTTTAAATATTATAAATGCATTATTTTTGAATTTCAATTCTTTATGAATTAGAGTAAAAGATATTCTAAATGATATTCTAAATGATATATTCTAAATGATATGATGTTATAAATGCATTATTTTTTAATTTCAATTCTTTATGAATTAGAGTAAATGAGAAAAATTTATGTTTAAAATTTCACTTTGTTGAAAAATTCCATGATAGAGTTTCTCTGTTAAATACTACTACTTAAAAAAATTAATCTGAAGTTGATTTTTTCATTTCCGAAGAAAAAATCAAAAGATGGTAAAAAGTAAATATATTTTTAAAGAAAATTTTAAATAAAGACAAAACTTTGCATATTAATTTTTGCAAGTGAAATTATGAAACTATTTATGAAACACTACATTAAAGTGCGTTTAGTTTAAAAAGGGAAGACTTTAAATTTGGAGTACAGGAGCACACAGGGCTGTGAAAACATTCAACTGTCATACATTTTTCTATACTGTCCCCATTAAAAGCATCAAATGTAACAGATAGAACAATTACATGTCAGTCATTATTGTCTAAATAAGGCCTATACAGACGCACAAAAAATGTATGTACATATATTACAAGTTCACTTGAGAACATTTTAACATGAAATAAATTATGAATAAATAGTCAAACTACAACATCTATGTCAAGGAGATAGTGCATTTGAGATTGGTAAATTATCCTATTTGAAGACTATGATGTATTTAAATGTAATTTCTAAAGGTGGAAAATCAGTGTATCTAGACCAGTATTTCCCAACCTTTTTCGAATCGCGACCCCCTTTAATGGTTTCCACACACACCATGACCCCTCCCCCTCCTCTGTCTATTTTCATTAAAAAGGCATTTAAAAACATAAAGAAAAAACACTAAAATGCATTTTCCATAATTTAATTCCAACTAAATACTTATTTTTTTTAAATGAAGCTATTATAGATTTTCTAAGAAATGGAGGACATCAAGAAACATTCATCAATCAGTCAAAGGTGTATGAAAGCAAGAACAGAACAGAAGAGAGCCTTAAGTTAAAAATGATGCACCTACAGTATTGATTCCTAATTATAAAACAATAAAATTAGAATAACTCTTGCCGAAATAAAATTGCTTTATTCCGTCGAGGAAACTACAACGGCAATCCCAAAAGTGGCAGAAAACTGATGAGAGACAAACTGAAGTTTAGAATTTGTGTACTGTATGTAGTAAATAACCAAGATTTTCACTGACGGCCAAGTAAAGTAGGTAGATTTACAACGAATTGAGTTTGTGCTTTGAATGAGACTTTTTTCCTTTGAAAAACATCACTACCCTATACTCTCATGTCTAAAAAGTTATTTTGGTTGAATAAAACCGTAGCAAACCCCGGAAAACACCTCGCGACTCCCTAAGGGGTTGCAGCCCACAGGTTGGGAACCAGGATCTAGCCGAGAAAACCGCGGTTGAATCGATTCTCCAAAATTACTAAAGTATTTAAATATATAAATACACACACAGACACACACACACACATATATATATATATATATATATATATATATATATATATATATATATATATATATATATATATATATATATATATATATATATATATATATATATTTATATATATATATATATATATATATATATATATATATATATTTATATATATATATATATATATATATATATATATATATATATATATATATATATATATATATATATATATAAATATATATATATATATATATATATATATATATATATATATATATATATATATATATATATATATATATATATATATATATATATATATATATATACATATATATATATATATATATATATATATATACATATATATATATATATATACATATATATATATATTTATATATATATATTTATATATATATATACATATATAATATATATATATATATATATATATATATACACACATATATATATATATTGTAACGAGGAATTCGTTACAGGTTCCTTTATTTTGATTAATTTAATTTAATTTGTGTAGTTCTCTTAAACTTTAAATTATAACTTTAATTTTAATCTTAAATCTGCTAGTTATGTTTCCTTTCCTTATCTGATAGTAATTTATTTTTTTTCCCAGGCTCTTAGTCATGGGAGGTCTCTGTAACTTTTTAGTCCGTTCGGTCGGTAATTGAGAATAGCCTATCTTCTAACATCTGGCAGTGCAATTTGCCGTCCTATATTCTTTAAGTCTTTGTCAGCTAGGTCCCCTAATTGCTAGCCTCGTGTCCACGAAATAAGATGTCTTTTCTTCCCTGTTTCCGTGTTTTTGTTAACAGCATTGATGGGTCTTTTTAAGCTATTAAACTCCGTTTATGCTAAAGGCTCCAGTTTCCCTTTTCCGCGCCTGCGGCGAACGTAATTTATTACGATTCTCTTGCATGGGAAACAGTTTTTCTCTGAACAGGCGTTTGGGCTTCGCGCTGCTTGACCAGCTCCTCTGATTGGTTAAGCTCAGGCAGTCTCGGCCAATGAAACTCCTTAAAAGGGTTCTTCTGGCATTTTCTTCTGGCAAGAGGAATGTGGTACTTAAGGTTTCCAGTTTTGGCGATGCTTCGCGTATTTTATTTTATGGACACAAGGTGTTGGCAATGTGTTGGGGCGCTGTTAAGGTTGTCTTTCTCCTCTCCCTTCTGCACGCCTTGGCGAGATTGGTTGTACGGCAACCCTTCTCTCCTTGCGTTGTCCAGGGCTGAAAAAAAAAGAGATGCGATGCAGAGATTCAGAATTGCTTGGTAGATAAAAACTTGCTCTAAGAGACCCTGAGCCGGGCTTTCGGTCCTTTTTGTTTGGCCGTGGCTTGGTGAGGGGGCTGTTTTTTTATTGTCTAATAGTGAGTACGAGTGTATTCTATTGATCTGATATTTGTGTATATATACTTTAAAGAAAAAATCCTTCAATACTATTATTTTATTTTTGATGCTCTCCTAAGTGGTCGTGTAGACTTGAAGCTCTTTTCTATTATGTAGCAGAGTTTTATTTGTTCCTGTTATAATTCAGTAGTCCAGATATATTACTTATTTTTATCAAGAAAAAAATAAACAATTATTATTTCTACCAACAAGTCGTTTTATTTGAAGAAGTTTTCTTCCTCAGTAATATATTTATAAAAAGTAGTTGTGAGCAGTATCAAAACCTGTAATAATTCAATCCTGCGGCACAATGATCTTCAACGTTTGTTTCCTCAGCAAATCTTGTACTTCCACTATGCAAAATCTTCCGGTTCTCTACATGTAATGTACCATCGCTAATATTTTTCTTGAAGAACCATTTACGGCTACAGTTGAATGAAGATTATTTCTCCGTAAGAGACGGACTTGCGTCTTAAATGTTCCGGCCTGCCTTGACGAACTGTCATTTCTACATCTTATACGATAGACAAATCTTCATTTTTTTATAGAACTTTCGTGCTGTGAAGATTTCTGGTGTACTTCATCTTTCACTCTACAGAACAACGGTCCTTCGTCCATCCAACTAAAAACATTTGACTCTACCAAAATAGTGACCATACACAATAGTGAGTGAATACAATTAGTGAATATGTACCATGCTAAGTTACCATTGTACAGAAATGGTGCCTCCATTTGTACAGAAATGGTGCCTACAATTGTACAGAAATTCATCCATTAGTACAGAAATGGTGCGCAATGACCAGTGCTGCTCTCAACTTCATCAATTGGTATGCTTCATTTTAATTCATTATTTATCATTTGTTAAATATTCTTCACAATTTTTTTGAAATGTTTAATTGAAATTTTATACTTACAATATTTGTATTATAAGTACAATCCAACTGTTACAGTATATATGAATTTTTAGTGTATATTCAGTATATTTTTCATAATAATCTAGTTTTTGCAAATTTACTTTTACTTGAATGGTAGTATTTATAAAATTGTGATTTTATATTTTTTTTCTCATTTTGTGTAATACTTTAAAGTGCACTTTTAACTCTTTTCACATTTTGTGATTATAAATTTTTTTTCTCTTTATATGAGAAATACTTAAAAGCATGGCTACAAAAAATTCATTTCCATGCAGCCTGACACCATTTGAGGGTGATGTAGAGTTATTGGAGTTCTTTTTCGAACAAGTAATCGACATAAAGGAATTTAATAAGTGGTCTGAGCAACAAGCTTTGACTTTTTTAAAATCCAAACTTACAGGCAATGCTCTTAAATTTTTTGTCAGTTCGGCTGATGCTAAAGGTTGTACATCTATTTTACAACTGAAACAGATTTTCGTTGATTTTTTTAAACCGGCAACCACACATTCTTTGCGTGTAGCAGTAGATAATATTAAATTGTTGCCTGATGAAACAATCAGAAATTTAGCACACAGGCTTGATAATCTTGTAAGGAAAGTGCACCCATCTATCACTGAGAAAACTCAGTTAGACTCTATAAAATTTTCACATTTGCTAAATGCTTTGCCTGCCAGCCATAAATTAAAAATTTTGGAGTCTGGTTTGGATAATTTTGATGAGGCGGTTGCTAAAGCTCAACTTTTGCAGGATATCCATATTCAATCTGAGATTTTGGTTCCATCTACCTCTTCTCAGCCTTCATATGATCAATTATTAGCTGAAGTTAATTATTTAAAAACTCAGATAGTTGAAATTAAAAATCCTACCAATAATACTTCTTCTCCTGCCAAAAATGAAAATGCTAGAAATCAGAATTTTAGAGCACACAGACAAAATTTCAGGCCATACTCCAAAAGTTTTAGGCCAAGTCCAGTTAATAGAGTGCAAATCAAATGTAATTACTGTGGCCGCTTGAACCACTTAATGAAGAATTGTTATCAGTTTAAGAGAGTATTAGCTAATAGAGCAAACCATAACCAATATAATCGTGGTAGAGGTCAGGTTAGACCTAATTCTCGTAATAATAGCCATGGGAATAATAATATGAACCCTAGAGCAAATATTTTTGTGCCATCAAATAATCCTAGTAATAATTTAAACTAGAGATGGAGTGTCATAACACTGGGATTATGAACTCCTATAAAAATTCTGCTAATGAGTATTCTCAGTACTTTAATGACAATGTTACTAATATTAACTGCCCGAATGATGATATTTCTGTTTATTCCTTACCTCTGGTGTATGTATATTTAAAAGATAATGTCCTAATTTCACTGTTAGATTCTGGCTCGAGTTTGTCATTGTTTGATTTAAATACATTTAATTCAATGAAATCACAACTTAAATACAGAATAATCTCTAGAGCTGTAACCATTAAAACCCTTAACTCTACTCTACAATATTCTGCTTGTGTTGAATTGCCTATCAAATTCTCCAGGAAGTCATTTAAACACACCTTTTTCTTAACAGATCTGTCAACATCTAAATTCAATATCTTAATTGGGTATGACTTTCTCAACAAATACAATGTAATACTAGATCATAAACTAAATGCAATTAAAATTAACTCTGAAACCATACCTTTTATTCAAAATTCCTTTGATAATTCTGTTCATTTCAATTCAACCATCACTGACTCACCTAATCTTAATACTAAGAGTAATCATAATATTGAACCTAATAATAATAATCTGAGAGATAATTCTACTAATTTTTGTGATACTGCACCAGAGAACTGTTCTTCCAACTTCAATGACAAAATAAGTATGCATAATGATTTTGCTGATAATGTTGATATCTCTTCTACTGCACAATGTTTTAATTTATATGCTGATAATGTACTTGTGAATGATAATTTATGTGTGAAAAATGATAAAGGTAATGAAGTTGCATCTAATGTAGTTATGGTATGTGAAAAAGTTATCTTAGAATGTGACGATAGTCAATATGTTAAGGTGAAAACCCTTACTAATTTCAATGAAGCTCTTTTTCTACCAAATTCTAAACAATTTATTTGTCATCCTTCATTACATAAATTTGAAAATACTTGTCAGGAACCTATTTTAAATCACTTTTATATATTTATTGAAAATAGGGATGCTAAACAACTTCATTTGAGTAAAAATTCCATTATAGGAAATATGTGTGATTTTGACCTAATTGACAAACCTCCTATAAATTCTAATGTTGAGAATAATACTCCTTCTGACTTTGATTTTTCTTGTAATTCTTTGGAACATGTTGTCAACTTTATTTCTACTACTCCTGAGATTCTGAGTAAGCGAAAAGAAATGCTTTCTTCATCTGACTTCAAATTAGACCATTTGTCGTGTGACCACAAACAACAGTTATTAAATATTTTGTTAACTAATTATGCTGCCTTTTCTAAGGATTTGTCAACCTTAGGGCACACTGATAGAGTTAAACCTCACATTTCCTTAACTCAAAATTTTCCTATTAGGACTCTTCCTTTCCCTATTCCTCAAACCTTACAGCAAACTGCTTTGGACCAACTAAACGAAATGCAGAGTGCAGGTATTATTGAACGAGGTAATTGTGAATGGGCATGTCCAATGCTCATGGTTAAGAAAAAATCTCTTGATTCTTCTGCCCCACCCACCTTTAGGCTTGCATTAGATCTTCGTTTGTTAAATTCAGTCATAAAATCTTCCTCCTATCCCCTCCCTAAAATTTCAACCATAATCTCTAATTTGTCAAAATTTAAATACTTCTCAACCCTTGATTTCGGAAACGCCTATTGGCAAATAGATCTTCCTAAAGATCTCCAAAAAATTGTAGCATTCACTACTCCTTTTGCGTCATATTTTTCTAAACGTATTCCTTTTGGTCTTAAAACAGCGGCAAGTACCTTTCAAAATTTAATAGATAATGTTTTAGAACAAGTAAACCTGCCAGGTCTCTTTGCATATCAAGACGATTTAGTTATTGGTGCTAATTCATTTGAGGAATCTCTGTCCAAAATTGCTAAATTGCTTGAAGTAATTTCAAAATTTAATCTGACTTTATCTCCGCACAAGTGCTCATTTCATAAGACAACGATTGATTTTCTTGGTTTCCATATTAAAGATAATGCTATATTTCCCATTGATAATAACATCACTAAAATAACTGCTTTTCCTGTGCCTACGTCTAAACGACAAGTAAAACGCTTTTTAGGAGTTTGTGGTTTCTATCGTTCACTTATTCCAAATTTTGCTGCGCTTACTCAACCGTTAATTGACATCACTTCACCTAAGGTTAAATTCATTTGGTCTCCTTATCTGCAAGAATGTTTCAATAACCTTCAGTCCATTTTCTTTTCCAAACCCTTTGTCAAACTACCCATGTGGGATCAGAATTTTTATTTGAACACTGATGCATCAAATTTGGCAATTTCTGGTATTTTGATGCAGAAGTTTGATGATAAGTTATTACCTATTTCATATTTTAGTAAATCTCTTACAAAAGGTCAGAAAAATTATTCCACTCTCAAGAAAGAATTATTTGCACTTTATATGTCCATCATTGCATTTAAGTATTACTTATACAACAGAACTTTTACAGTGTTAACTGATAGCAAACCTCTCATCAACTATAAGCATACTTCTTCTCCTACTGATATTGTTACTAGATGGTTACTCGAAATGAGTGAATATTCCATCATTTATGAACATATCCCTGGTAAACTTAATGTTTTGGCAGACTATTTTTCTCGCCTCACTTGTGACCCTCCTTCTCAAAATTTAGCCACTAATCCTGAAATTATTAATAGTGAGGATGTTCTTCCTATAACTACTGTTAATGCTTTAACTACTGACCCTATTCAAAATCATCCAGCAATTCCCATCACTAATGACCCTCCTATGGATATCTCCATATCCACATTTTTGGCAGAACAGAGTCGGGATTCAAAATTGATCAAAATTATTAATTATCTAAATCAACCCAACTCTGCTAAGTATTCTAAATTCACCGATTATTATATTCATGATGATTCTAAATTATTATGCTGGGATAAAACTAATATCAATACTAATTCTCATATTATTGTTGTTCCTCACTCTTTAAAATTTAAAGTTCTTAAAATTTGTCATGTGTCTCATTTTGGCATAGAAAAGACATATGATTTTGTAAAAGCTCGTTACTTTTGGCAAGGTATGTATGTTGATACAGTGAAGTTTGTAAAATCTTGTCACCTTTGTTCTCTTAATAAGCCTCACACCATTGTATCAGCACCCTTTCAGGCTAATCCCATTCCCACTTTACCTAACGAGGCTGTGTCTATGGATATTCTTGGCCCTTTTAAAAATAATGCTTATGTTTTGACCATAATTGATCTTTTCTCGAGGCATTTAGAGCTTTTTCCTCTTGTCAAAATTACAACGGAGGCAGTCACTGAGTGTTTGTTAAGTTATGTTTGTAAATTTGGTAGACCTTCTTTAATCTTAACAGATCTTGGTACTCAATTTACATCTGAAATTTTCTCTTCCTTTACTAAAACTATTGGGATTAAATTAAACCATACCACTGTGGGTAACCCTAAGGCGAATGCTATTTGTGAAAGAACTAATCTTTCTGCAAAATCTACAATTAATTGTCTTCTACAGCAAGGTGTTCCTTTTAAACATGCTGTACTTCTTCATCAACATTTGTACAATGGTTCACACCATTCTTCGACTAATTATTCTCCGTTTTTGTTGCATTTTGGTCGAGAACTTGCACTGATCTTTGATAATTTCTGTTACAAAAAATCTGTCGAACAGCTCGACAAACCTCAATATTTAAACAATTTGTTCAAAAATATGCTTCAGGTACAACAAACGGTTTATCAAAATTTAACTGATAAACGTGTAATTCAAAATAACAAACAACTTCAACATGCTAAGTTACGTGTACTCTCTCCAGGAAATATTGTGTATGTGAAATCTAAAGACAGGTTCAATAAGAAATTCACTGGTCCATATGAAGTAATTAAACGCCACTCTGTAGTTACTTATTCGATAAGACTACTCTCAAATCCTTTGGCTCCTCTTACTAAAATTCATATTGATCGTCTCCATTTTGCTCCTGCTAGAAAAGCTCACTTAAATGAATCTTCTTCTGCTCCTTTAATGTTTAATGTTTCTCCTCCTCAGCAAAATAGGTATTTCTTGAGGTCTACAGTTTTACAGTGATTTTTTTTTTTGGTTGTGTGTTAGGAGAGCTCCCTAATATCACTTCTTTCTTTCCTTCCAATGCTGGCGTTGTGTAGGATATTTTTTTTTCCCCACTGTAATTTTGTTTCTTTGAGTATATTCCTTTTTGCCAACATTATTCAAAATTCTAAAATTGTACTGCTCTCTGAATGTTTACAATTGTTTCTTAATAATGTAAGCTTCTATTAACTAGTTCCAACACTTAATGTTGAGTTACTTGATATGGAAAACCTTAATATGGTCAACTAATGTTAAATTAAGTTTAATGCTTCAATTGTTCTAAAGAAAGATTAATTTTCCTTCTGTTCCTTTCATACCTGTCAAATTCTTGCTTCATCAACATATGATTTCAAGGTTATAAGTTGTAACTTAGGTATAATTTTGTTATGAAATACTTCAACAGATATAATTCTCTAATGTAATCAACTTCATAGTGATATTATCACTTATTAGTGTAATATGTTGCACATTTTGCTTCATCCATTGGTTTACTTTTATCAAATGTTATAATTTTTGTTTTGCTTAGATATTTTGTTTGATTTGATGTTTGTATTTGGTTGTTATAATGCAACGATGGCTGAAAGTATTGGTATAAGGCATTAGCATTAGCATTAGCAAATAACAACTGTATTAGTATAATTTAGCAAATAACATCTGTATTACTATGGTATTGACATATTTTTTTATTACTCTTCACTGAAAAATATTTTTTTTGCCTTGACACAAATTTCTTTTGGTATTACCTGAGAATGTTATCAGTCACTCATTCAATTGGTAAGATTATGCTTGTACATATTACATGGTGTATATTAATGCTATTAAAAAGTCAGTATCTTCTATTTAAGTTTGTTGAAAAAAACAAGGTATCAATGTAAACAAATGATAGGAACCAAATGATTCCATATCAACTCTATGGACATTCATGTATTTTAATATATCCTATCAAGATCTTTCTTTCCTATATTTTGTTGTGTTTAAATATTACAAACAAACTTTATTGTGTATTTATGTGTAAAATCCCTAATACTTAACTGAACTATATTTTATGTGTTATATTTTTTGTTATATTTTTTTTATACCTCACTTTGTCAATTTTTGACAAGTTATCTTATACCGACTATGACTATCCTATACTTCATGTTCACTACTACCTTCCCTTTCTTTTTGAGTGCAGTTAGTTCCATAGCCCTAAATTTTTTTGCAATGTAGTGAGATGTACGCTAGTTCTGCAAACCACTTTCATTTTTATTTTTCTATTATTTTTACTTTTCAGTTTTCCCCTAGTGTAATATTACTACTTTGTTGTTTTCTATTTTTTTTTGTAAAATTAAATTTCCATGCGCAAGATAGAAGTCACCAACCTTATTGGGACAGTATCATATACTTTTTTTGGCCAAGGAATTTTATGTGATTCAAGCTCTGTCTTGGTGTAGGATGATCTTTTGATCAAGTTTAATTTTATTTTTAACCCTTCACTTGAAGTTAGGAATTTACTTAAGGCTAGGTGTCCTAGTCATTCTTCCTTTTGCACAGCTTTCCCCCTTGAGTGGAGTCTGTCTTGGTGCATATATTTTGTTAGGTTTCAGGTGTCATAATCCTTCGCGGAAACATTACTGATCCTAATTTACCTAATTTTGATTTTTTTATTGTTTGTACCCAACTGGTCACTTATAAACTTTGACAGTTTGTGGTTACATTCTTATGCATTCACTTTTCATTTCTTTTAGCTCACACTTAAAGCATGTACATGTGCATAAACAAGATAAGGTTTATGTTTTTTTTATTATATTATTAGCTATGAGCATTTTGGCCATATAGCATATTTAGTTGAGTGACATTTTTTTTTTTCCTCCTTCCCTTTGTGGATTTTTTTTATATATTACTAATTAAGTAACTGTCAAGATTCGAATTCCCATACCTCTGGTAGGTTAAGTTGCCGCAATAGATTTCTTAGAATCATCGTCTATGTTTCGTGGGAATTCTTGTTAGTATTGTTACGACAATTATGTTTGTTTAGTTCACTCTGTGTGTAGCAATTTTGATGCATATTAATAGATATGACATCTTATATATTTTTTTTTTTGAATGCAAATGGATATTACTTCCAATTTTTTTGTATGAATATATGATATTCTACATTGAATATTAATAAAATAACATCCAATATTTTGATTATTAGTGGATATGAGATCCAATCTTCTTCAATTAGATATATTGAACTCATCATTCTTTGGTAAGACCAAATTAACTTACCTTCTTGAAATGATATGAAATTTCAAGTGTTTAATTTATTTTGTTGACTATGATATGCAACTATAAGTTTAATTAGTACAAATGTACATAAAAATTTTAAGGTACTGTGTTAAGCCATTTTTTTGTCAAGCATTAATCACTACTATTTTTGTAAAATTCACCATGCTTGTATGAATTACTATCTTTGTATTGATACTACATTTATAATATCCTTATATATTACTTTTTCCCTTTGTATTCACTATATGTATTTTATATGAAATTTTTTTTGAGATCAAATGTGTCTCACGTATTATGTATGCTATTGGTTTTTCCACACATTAATATGTGGTGATTTGTAAATTTTTTTTTTCATCTCTGGACAGGGGAGAGTTCTGTAACGAGGAATTCGTTACAGGTTCCTTTATTTTGATTAATTTAATTTAATTTGTGTAGTTCTCTTAAACTTTAAATTATAACTTTAATTTTAATCTTAAATCTGCTAGTTATGTTTCCTTTCCTTATCTGATAGTAATTTATATTTTTTCCCAGGCTCTTAGTCATGGGAGGTCTCTGTAACTTTTTAGTCCGTTCGGTCGGTAATTGAGAATAGCCTATCTTCTAACATCTGGCAGTGCAATTTGCCGTCCTATATTCTTTAAGTCTTTGTCAGCTAGGTCCCCTAATTGCTAGCCTCGTGTCCACGAAATAAGATGTCTTTTCTTCCCTGTTTCCGTGTTTTTGTTAACAGCATTGATGGGTCTTTTTAAGCTATTAAACTCCGTTTATGCTAAAGGCTCCAGTTTCCCTTTTCCGCGCCTGCGGCGAACGTAATTTATTACGATTCTCTTGCATGGGAAACAGTTTTTCTCTGAACAGGCGTTTGGGCTTCGCGCTGCTTGACCAGCTCCTCTGATTGGTTAAGCTCAGGCAGTCTCGGCCAATGAAACTCCTTAAAAGGGTTCTTCTGGCATTTTCTTCTGGCAAGAGGAATGTGGTACTTAAGGTTTCCAGTTTTGGCGATGCTTCGCGTATTTTATTTTATGGACACAAGGTGTTGGCAATGTGTTGGGGCGCTGTTAAGGTTGTCTTTCTCCTCTCCCTTCTGCACGCCTTGGCGAGATTGGTTGTACGGCAACCCTTCTCTCCTTGCGTTGTCCAGGGCTGAAAAAAAAGAGATGCGATGCAGAGATTCAGAATTGCTTGGTAGATAAAAACTTGCTCTAAGAGACCCTGAGCCGGGCTTTCGGTCCTTTTTGTTTGGCCGTGGCTTGGTGAGGGGGATGTTTTTTTTATTGTCTAATAGTGAGTACGAGTGTATTCTATTGATCTGATATTTGTGTATATATACTTTAAAGAAAAAATCCTTCAATACTATTATTTTATTTTTGATGCTCTCCTAAGTGGTCGTGTAGACTTGAAGCTCTTTTCTATTATGTAGCAGAGTTTTATTTGTTCCTGTTATAATTCAGTAGTCCAGATATATTACTTATTTTTATCAAGAAAAAAATAAACAATTATTATTTCTACCAACAAGTCGTTTTATTTGAAGAAGTTTTCTTCCTCAGTAATATATTTATAAAAAGTAGTTGTGAGCAGTATCAAAACCTGTAATAATTCAATCCTGCGGCACAATGATCTTCAACGTTTGTTTCCTCAGCAAATCTTGTACTTCCACTATGCAAAATCTTCCGGTTCTCTACATGTAATGTACCATCGCTAATATTTTTCTTGAAGAACCATTTACGGCTACAGTTGAATGAAGATTATTTCTCCGTAAGAGACGGACTTGCGTCTTAAATGTTCCGGCCTGCCTTGACGAACTGTCATTTCTACATCTTATACGATAGACAAATCTTCATTTTTTTATAGAACTTTCGTGCTGTGAACATTTCTGGTGTACTTCATCTTTCACTCTACAGAACAACGGTCCTTCGTCCATCCAACTAAAAACATTTGACTCTACCAAAATAGTGACCATACACAATAGTGAGTGAATACAATTAGTGAATATGTACCATGCTAAGTTACCATTGTACAGAAATGGTGCCTCCATTTGTACAGAAATGGTGCCTACAATTGTACAGAAATTCATACACCTGTACATATATATATATATACACATATATATATATATATATATATACACATATATATATATATATACATATATATATATATATATATATATATATATATATATATATATATATATTATATATATATATATATATATATATATATATATATATACACACACATATATATATATATATATATACACAAAACTGAAATTTTTATGATAAATATTTTATGATAAAAAGAGTTGGATAAAAAGAGATGGTCATTTATTTCCGGCCTATGTTCAGAAACCATACATTGGTTTCGATCCAACTCATCTAAATTTCTTTGACAAATGCATCGACCTTCGTGTTATTATTGCAAAAGAATGGTCCGAGAAAACTGATGGTTAATCCCTTGAGACAAATATTTTTGACTTTTTAGAAATATCCATCATAATGCTGAAATATGAACTATAAGAAAATTGGAGTTTTGACGTCGCTCCATAAATTCAAGTCTTTGTAAATGGAGAATCGAGAACTATTTCTCGTTATTTTTTCTCAATAATGATGGGGAAACGTTAGAACCTGTGTAAAGTATTTGACGTCGTAAAAGAATCCTAATTTCCTCCAAATGTGTTTCTCATACAATAACAGAAACTTGTTATTTTAAGAGAAAGTTCAAGCAATAAAATTTTATATTTATAGTGATAACAAAATGTTGGATTTTGGCGTCATAGCCAATCTTCCGGGCATTTGAAATAAATAAATAAATAAATAAATAAACAAAATTTTGAATACACTTTTGTTATTATTGAAATCGGTACTATTAACTGAAAAGTCTATCCTTTTAAAATTTACTGTACTCTTGTTTATTTCACAAATTTAATCTCCAATACTAATTACTTTAATAAACTTATGCAAACAGATTGTTTGTCTCATTAGTGAAAATCCGAACTTGGCATGGATGTTTCTGCAAACCTGTTCAAAAAAAAGTCCTTACTTAATTCTATTTCCCAACCAACCAGTTGTTCTACAAGGATAAGAGTAAATATGATATAATCTAAGAGAGCATAACACAGCTGTTTTAATGTACGTGTACAGAAACATTTTTATTAGTCCGGTGAAAGCTTGGTCTGGAGATTACAATCTCATTTTAATAAGCACTAATGAAATTTTTCTTCTGATTGAAATTTTATTCAGTAAACTGTTTTTGTTTCCTCTGAAGCGATAAGAATTTATTTAAGAGAACAAAATTACTTGTTAGGAAAGCCAAATGGAGCACATGTGTTTTATTTCATTCAATGGTTTTACTGGCACACAAAATTATAAAAAAAGAGTTACAATTCTTACTTAATAACAATACAAATATTTTACTAGATCAATTACATACGCCAATAAAATAAAACAAATTGCAATATATTTGCAATATTTATGCTTACCCCAACTAGGTATAATGTAAATAATATTAATACTGTTATAAAACTGTCGATAACAGTTTGCCTAGTGAAATTATACTTTGCAAGCTGGGGTAAATATTTTTGGATATATGCAGCGTTAAATTATAAAAGAAATTTAGATACATAAATTTTAGATACAATTTGAAACAATTTATTTACATTTCATGATAGAATTCAATTTGCTCTCAAAATAAGTATCAAAGATCAATTCAAATCTACGATAACAGCTATTTTATTGTCTTCGTACTTATGTACAATATTGTTCAGTTAGTTAAATTCGATATTTTTTATAACTTTTTCAATATTTACCCTTTATGGATTTTCAAAATAGATTTTCCCCATCGACGTTTTCCCAATAAAATATTTAAAAAAATGCGTATGATGTACAATAAATTAATTTCTAAACACGATATATTTTGGGTACATATTCACGAATTATTCTAATACGATATGCAAAAGCATCGATTCGCAATATTTGTTGCGCGAGTCTAATCCATAAAGACCGGATTGGGGAACCCGAAGAAACCAATGTTTTTGATTCACTAGTCATTAGCAAGGGAGGGGAAAGGTACGGATTCCTTCGAACAATGCATTTGCAAAGTTGCAGTCAATTGTTAGAAATCGAAAACAGCTAAGAACAATTTGCCTTGTTACATCAGGAGGACAAAGGCTCGTGCAACAGTTTTAAAAATTTCGTCATTTGGAGAAATAGGATAAAGAAAAATTGATTCAAATGCAGGCATCTTCATTAATGGTAAGTTTTTTGCAATTTTTATCGATTTTTTTTTCTTCCTCAAAGCATAAAAATTTAATTCGTGCCGGTCTTTGGAATAGCCTCTTTTTCTGTAATAACTGCTAACAGGGCATCCCTTTTATTCAATTCGATTGCTTTACCGTAACAATGTTTCCGATTTTTTTTTCATGGGTCTTTAATTTTGGCTTTATTTTTTCTATTTTCTTTTGATCTATAAGAATGCATGGAATATCGATAGAACAAAGCATAGAGTGCAATTCTGATTACTTTCTTGTAAGAATTATTTTCCGTCAATGGAAAACAAAAATATCCTTAAATAATTTAACAATATTTAAATGAAAACCTTTCCTACTTTAAAATATTTTTCGTAAAACTGATAACCACCATCCTTCATTATATTAGCTGAATTTCCACATTAATATGCACTTTTTTCCTTTCCACCTTACTTTTAACCAATAAAAAAGCCAAAATTTTAAATAAATAAGGCTATTAGTACATGCCATATCATATACATTTTTTAAAGCTCCTATTACTTACCATTATATCCAGCTTAAAACAATTTTATTACCAGGTACATTTCCCTTATTGTAAAATATAAAGTCACAATGTTTCTTGAATAATACGTTTACTCCTGATTCTCTCATTAATATATATATATATATATATATATATATATATATATATATATATATATATATATATATATATATATATATATATATATATATATATATATATATATATATATATATATATATATGTATGTATATATATCTATGAATATATATATATATATATATATATATATATATATATATATATATATATATATATATATATATATATATATATATATATATATACAGTTGGTTCTCTGTTTAACGACTTTCAAGGGACCGTGAAAAATCGTCCTTAAGTAGAGATCGTCCTTAAACAGAATTTGTGATAAAATAACATTTCCCTTCACACTTTACAGGGTTAGGACTGTCAATATATTTCTTAATATATTGACGTGTTTAAAAATGTTATTTTTATTATCATCATTATTTTATTCACAAAAAGTTATTTTAAATTACATTGAAAAAAAAGAGTACAAACAATACAATAAATTACGGTTTAAAAAATTCAAAAAGTGATGATTGCTTCATTCGCCTTGTTTTCGTTATTCTCTTTTCCAGATTTTCTAAAATGTTAAATGAGTCACCTTCCATTTTCGATGTAATATAGCGTCGGAGAACATCTAGAGCAGAAATTGCATCTGTGTAAGACGGTGGCAGTGTCTCGTTTTCCGTGTCTTCAACTTCACCTTCTTCATCTGACACTGTGTTTTCGTTTACAATATCTTCATAAACTTGTTCTACATTTCTGAAATCTGTTGTTAAAACATATTTATCACAATTGCAGAAATCTTGAATTGAAACATCCTCATCTTCAACAAGACATCTCCATTCTCCAGGGGTAATGTCAACTTCGTTGATTTCTACATCCGTACTTTGCAGTTCCAATGCAAGTTCTTTGTGAATTTCAGCAACGCGAAAACAGTTTTTTATTGTGGATGAAGAAATTTCTTTCCATGCTGATGTTATCATGTGCATTGATTCCAAGATTGTAAATTTTCAAATTTTTATACTGTCAGCTGAATTGTTTATTAATATGAATTGTTTATTTCCTAATTAAAGACTTTCTGTAGTATGCTTTCACACTGCGAATGATACCCTGGTCTAATGGCTGCAACTTGCTAGTGCAATTAGCTGGTAAGAAATGGATAGTCAAATTTGTAAGTCCAGGGATAATTGGATTATGTGCAGTGTATCGGTCGATTAAAAGTAAAACTTTTCTCTTTTCTCGATGCATTTTTGCATCAAATTTTCTAATCCAGTCTTTATTGTTATTGCGGTACTCACAAGGTTTCCTTGTGATATTCTTAAAACACCTTGGTTGCTCTGATTTGCCTATAACTAGTGGTGGAAATTTCTCAGATCCATCCGAATTAGTGCACAGTAAAACAGTCAATCGTTCCTTACTGTGTTTTACACCAAAACACTTTTCGCTCATATACGTTAAGGTTTTATTAGGCACTATATTGTACAATAGGCCCGTCTCATCTGCATTGAATATGTTCTTCTCATCATATCCATCTAATATCCCCTTCAGCACTATTTTCCATTCATCCACTATTTTTTCATCTACGGAGCCACTTTCGCCAGATATGCTTTTAAATACAAGCCCGTATCTTTCTTTGAACTTTGTTAGCCAACCAGCCGAAGCCTGAAAATTTTGCATTCCAAACTTTTCTGCCAGAATAATAGCATTTTCTTTAAATATCACTCCGGAAATTGGAATGTTAGATGCTCTTGCTTGATGAAACCATTGCAGGACTGCCTTCTCAAACTCTTCTGATCGGCCACATTGAATTTTCTGCCGTTTGGATTTGAATCCCAAACCAAATTTTTGTGCTGCTTCAAGAATTTTCTCTTTGCTTGCTGAAATGCCTTTGAGAGTAGACTCGGGTAGCTGAAATTGTCTTGCGAACTGGACTTTTGTTATTCCAACACTTTCTGCCCAGTTTTCAATAATTTTCACTTTTTCGTGTAGTGTAAGATGCTTTCGCTTTGATGCCATTTTGCTCTGCTCACCTCGTATTCGTACTGGAATGAGCTCCTACACACAACCATGAATTCTCTAAACATGAACACGTGTTTCCCAGAAGGAGTGAGAGAGGGGTGCTTTTGGACAGTTCGTAAATCACATGACAACATGGTAGGTACAATTAGAGTGATTCCACACCCGCACTAAGAAATTCGATCCACCAGGGAAGAATGTTCGATCTTCCGAGAAACAGTAATCCCCCCCCCCTACCCCGGTTTTTTCCACTGCAACAAGTCTATGATTGCAACAAACATAAAAGAAATTCCGGGTCTGTTTTTGAAACCAAACTCCCCCACAGAAAGTAACCCTCCAGTAGATAAAATGTTGAAGAAAAAGTTTATCATGTAAGAAAAAATCGTCGTTAAATAGAAACAAAATCGTCTTAAAATAGAATTTTTTTACGTCGGAGGGACCGGGACCGGGAAATATCGTCTTTAAATAGAGATCGTCGTTAAGTAGAGCGTCGTTAAACAGAGAACCAACTGTATATATATATATATATATATATATATATATATATATATATATATATATATATATATATATATATATATATATATATATATGGGCTATTTTTTAAATTGATTTCTTTCTTACATCTAAGAAATAAATGTAAGACAACTCCCAATTAATTAACGGAATTCTGGAAATCCGGGATAGTCGATATTGGAATTCACCAGGTCTATTACTCGACCCTCTGCGGTTTCGTGTTTCTCCGTATGGTAGATTCATCCATGAAGGTACCTTGGGATTTTTCTCTTGTATCTGACGACGGGAAATAATTGATTCTATTTATTTCCTGATGCTTCGACCTTCTACCTTGGTAAAATATAAACCAATTGAATAGTGTTCTATTTTTATTCCCTAGAGAGCACAGTTTATAAAAGAATACAAATAAAAGTATGTTAACATGACTGATAAAAATGAGGAAGTAAATCATGAAATTTTGTTAAAGTAATATCAGTTTATTTGCATCCTTTTCCTACAGAAAAATTAGTCAATAAATAAGGCTACTTAAAACTATAGTTTCTTTCTTCTCCATTAGAAATATAAAATTTCTCCTCAAAATATTTGAATAATTCGAATCTCCGCCTTCGAACCACACAACTTTCCCTCTATTTTAATGTAAAGCTCTTTGTTTAATTTGAAGTTTATTTTTTCTCGCGGCGAAACCACTTAATGATATATAGCTAAAAATAGCCGATCACCTGTTTTCCGTTCAGGAGAATTTTGAATAAGTGAACTGTTTATTTAAGGATAGATTTTAATCTTCTACTAGAAATTTTAAGTAAATTTCGATAGGCATAAAGAGTGTAAACACTTTCAAATCCACATCTCAGTAGTACAAACAAAGCTACAAAGATTATTATCTGTGTGCTTTAAGAGCAATTTATGAATTGCTTTTTTATTTCGAATCATTTTCATCAGCTCCTGTTTTTATTATCTTCATTCTATTCATATCATTCAGAATATATTTCACCACTGAGATGCTAAAAAATATATATTAAAACCAAGCAAAATATATGTAGCTATAATATAATTTTATTCTAAATTATTTGCATTACAAATCAAAAAGAATTAAGAAGCTCTCTGTAACTACTTTCTTGAAAAAATCATTTATTTACTCCCGACATCCTAACTGTGTTTGTTATTCATATTTTTCCTCTTTCTGTGATAAATTGTTTTTTGATACAAATAATAGAGGTAGTTGCGTATTTATTAAGTATACAAAGAAGAAATATATTGATCATTTTATTGTTAGAAATCAATCACAACATCCTGATGGAATATACGAGAGAAAAATATACATTGAATATGATAGATGAAACTTTCTCTCTCTCTCTCTCTCTCAGAACCTAAAGTAAATACAGAACACGAGCAATCAGTTTGGAAAGCGCCATATTTTATTGATAGTTATCTTAGAAATTTATTACAATTTCGCAACATTGACATGATATGAATAAGTTTTTATAATTTGCCAAATATGTTTTTCAATACAGTGCATATCCGTTCAATATTCCTTACCTACAAGTGTGTTTATATATATATATTCATCATCTAACTAAATTGTATGACATACAAGCACACAACAACTACCAAAACATTCAATTTTATTTTAATTCTATCAGCTTTGTATGATAACAGCAGCCTTGGCATATGTCTGCAATTGTTGCCTTGCCTTCCATGTTCTTGTTATAGTTGTTGTGTATGATATACATTTTAGTCAGTTACATTTATATATATATATATACACATACTTATAGGAATGGTCCATTATATTTCGTTACAACCAAAATAAGTACATTTTCTTAATCTCACGTAAGAACATCTAGGATTTTTTAATCTAACAGATACTGACCACATTATAATTAATTGCAATAACTCTTGCTTTGCAGCCAGAACCTGAGAACGACGGTTTTAATGAATGCAAACATCCTATATAAGGGTGGAGTAAAGGATTCTTTTAAAAAAATAAAGGAAAAAGTTACAGATATTAGATCAAAGATCAGATACATAGCAAAGGCAACATGCTAACCTGCGTAACCTCTTTCCTTATGAGTGGACAGAGTTGTTCTTGGGAGAATCACAGATCGATCTCAGATTAATGGGTGAACTAAAACTCCTTATAACATTTTGTAAAGCCGGGTAATAGCCGAATGGCCAGGGCACTGGAGTTTGGTGTAGAACCTGTGGGTTCGAGTTCCATTTCTGAGAGGGATGTTTGTAGCTTTTGAAAATAGGCTATGAACCATAGATCCCGGCCTACTTAGCCCTAGAGTTGTAAAATTTGACTCCAGTAATCTGAACGAACCAACCAAACATTTTGCATAATTTTATTAAGGATGAACCTTTCAAACATCCTTTTTTTTACGACTCCATGCTTAGAATTACTAAATCCAAGAATAATATAAATATATGTCGCTTTTATTTAAATAATAATAAGTAAAATTACCATTAGGATGTGCTTCGCTTCGTTATTTATATTAATTTTCGTACCCATATTTATTTTCCCCTTTAATTCATTGGTTCATAATATTCACAAAAGTTTCAACAGTCACATTTAAGCTTTCCTTGTAACACATATGTAACATCTCGTTCCAGTACATAAGTGAAGAGAAAAGGTTTTATCTATGATAGATATTCGGGAGAATTTCTCAGGAGGCTTCAATAAATAATTTGTATTTACGTGTATCATTTGTCTGAATATTTTGTAGATACTTTGACGGAAGAAAATCTGAAATCCATCTTTTTTATTGATTTCCGGGATTCAACATGCTCGTAGTTTAACTTCTCGTGAGTGTTCTGTTTTCACGTAAATTATCTAATGCCAGAACTAATGATTTCATGTTGCATGTCACAGAAACATTATTTGTCAATTTTTCAACTAATGCGAAGAAATCTGGGAGTTCATGCACCTGCTTTGCAGTACACATATTTTTTCATTTTGCCAGGATATCTTGAAATCTCTCGAGGAAAAAACATAGACTTTGAATTTTCTTGTATCTCAAGTTTCACTGTGTTTATTATTTTTAAGTTGTTAGGATATAAAATTAAGGTGGTGATAAAATGTCTGCAACACAAGTCTTTAGCCCATAATTACTTGGATTTAATGATTTCTATTTACATAATGAAATTACCTTTTGACATTAAGAAAATTTACATTTATTTTGAAACTTTTCGTTATTTATAAAAGAATTGGATTGCTAATTTATTATCCGAAATTCAGATTAAGTAATAAAGACATCTTTTTATTTGTTAGAAGTGCAGAGAAATATTTACTGTGAAGAAACATATATACTCATTGAAATATTTATACAGATCAGATGAAGGTCTTGATATAAAATATTTAGATATAAAAGAACAACTTTATCGTTATTACAAAAATGTAATCAATACTTTTAATTTACCTTTTAAGGCAAAATTAAGACACTAAGACTTTTTTTACATAAAATTTACAAATTAAGTTATTTTATAATCACGAATATAATATTTGGCTTTACTATGGGCGAATGTCTCCAGATAAATGTCTACCTCTTAAAAAAATAAAATAAGTAGATTTTAAAAAGATTTACCCTTTTTGTGATTTATTTGGAGCAACCGGACGAAAAAAGATCTTAATGTTTCTATTCTTCAGTAAAATATTTCAAATAAATTGCTAGCTTACAAATAAAATTTCTAAATATAGATGAATATTTTGAGGCTTCTTCTTGGTTAAGGAAGAAGGAAGTTTGGAGAGGGGACATTTTTGGAAATAATACTACATTTTCAGGATTTTGCTCCTAAATATTTCCTGTTTGGATCAATTGATCATTCTTTGAATTATTACGTTTACTCGGTTCATTACCAAATATGTTTTCAGAATGTTAAATACGCCGGAGAAATAATTCAGGAATTTCTAGAAAGTGATGTAATAAATAAATTATTCTTACAATTCATGTCTCTAAATTAAAAGAAAGTTGCAATCATTGTTATGCGAGTAAAATATAAATTATTATTTAATAACTAAAAGACATATAGCATAGCTGATTTTAATTATTTTTAACGTACATATACAGTGCAATATATTCTTTACCCTAGCATCTAGAAAGACAGACACATCCTCGATATCTCTTTAATTCACACAATGAACATTAACAGCTCAGCTAAAAAGAACTCTCATGTAGAGTTTCTTGATCTGTCAAATTTTCTTATACTACAATTTCTATAAAAGTCACTAAAGGAGAAAGTTTAAAATCATTTAATGGAAGACACTCTTGTCTTTTACTTTGAATAGAACTTTTTAGGTGAATGTGTAATGTGCCTTTCAAGAACAAAATTGTAAAATTATTCACTTCGATAACTTTAAAAGATGTAAAGAGGAAAGTTTAAGGAGAGATGAAAGAGAATAAAAATACATTACTACTCTTTGAACAGAATGTAAGCTAGTCGAAAGGGAAGTATCGAAATAAAAGTGAGGCAGATAGCGTTGAAAAGATAATTTTAAAAGAAGTGAATGTTATAAGTTTGTATCTTCTTCTACGAGACAATTAATCATGAAATGCAATCTTAGCTCATATCCTCGTTTTGTTTACGCGATGCTGCGTCCTTCAGTAGAAGTCAATACTCTGCCGTTCAATCTGAAAAAGGAAAAAAAAATACTTAAATCTAAAGCAGCATGTAAAAAGTTTTATCTTCATAAAATGAATGCAATGTGCTAATGAGGTTACTTTGAAAGGATTGTGTTGTAAGGGAGGGATAATAAAAGGGTACCGGCATGATAAGATAATGGTGATGAAGTGGTGTCTACATCAGTCTAGAACGGGGAGGTTCAGAGTTCGTAAGACTAAGTATGCTAAGCCTACGAACTTACTGTAAAGCTATTGAAGCGTATCTTGGTAAACGGCCCCGACAGACCAAATGTAGGACCTTACGAGCACTAAACACTTTTTCCTAAATATGAAGGAATGACCTTAGCTAGCCCCTCCATGGGGACTGTCCCACAAGAGTACTCTAGAATAACTGTCACAAATCAAGATACAAAAGGGATTCTCCATGATGGATCAGTGCAAAGACAGTCATATTAGGTTAATTAAACCCTGTCACAAAAATTTACTAGCCCATGGATTTGAGATAAGTGCATGCATAAAAAGTTATAATGACAGGGGTTAGAAATATTACTTAGGAGATAACAAATATTCACAAACTCATTAACAAATTTTTTTAACAACAAGATATTGACTAGAAAAGAATAACGAAACTTTCTTTGTTATCTAATGGCCTCGTGAGAATTAGAAAGGGTAAGCTTTTCAACTTATTTTAAGGTGAAAGATAACATATGAGTGATACTTAACATATGAGTGTTGCTTAAATTGAGTTGTCATAGACGCAACCAACCAAAAGGAAAAAGGGTTTTGACCCAGGATCACTTACAACTGGAAAAGCTTGATTCCAAATTGTTTAAAAGGAAAGATAAAACGTGACTCAGAATGTGGGCTAGAAAATGTGACATTAGAAGTTGAATTTAGATTTATTTTGATTTGAACCCAATGCAACTAGATGTTGATTTTAACTCCTCAAGCTTGGAAGGAGGAATAACTCAGAGTCCCCAGAAATTATGTTTTCTATCTACCACAACTTCTACTTATTCCATATTCTCTACGACACTCTACAAAACTCTAAGATACTTTTATATATTTTTGGTAGTAGTATGAAATTACAAGGATTGATTTTCATGCATACTTAAGGGGAAAAAACTATGCTCACCTTGTTGAAAACATCATAAAACTAGCAGCCTCTTACTAGTGTGTTTATATTTAATACGGATATGGGAATAAATGAAGTTGAAAATAATACTTTATGGTCAGACACAACACAAAAGATAAATCACCGTTTAATATTGGGCGTGGGGGCCCAGTTAGCAAAAGCAGCGAGTCAGTGACCTGAACGTCCCTGGTTCGATATTGGTCGCTGACAAATCCCCGGCCGTGTGCGCTAATGGTGGCTGTTGCACGTAAAATCTGTCGTGGCTGCAATGTCCTCCAGGTTCTCAAATTTTCCTCAGGAGGTGCTGAGTCAAGTGTACCGGTCTCGTCACTTGACTCGGTTCTAAATTACGGGATATACCCCTTAGCCAAGTCGGACTCCGACCCTTGCCGTGCTATTAAAAACCGGAGCCGCATCATCCTGCCCAATAGCTCTTCTGGATTTGATCCGATATACATTGTCGGTCAAGGAGCATAAGCCACAACACACACACACACCGTTTAATATCATGTGATAAGCATAATGTGGAACAACTTTTTTTTTAATTGTTTCTTTGAAATTCACTTCTTGAGCTTTTCAAACGGTATTGTTCAGAATAATCATTAAATTCTTTTCGGAAAATCTGTTTCAATTAGCTTATTTTGTTTCAAAAGCGATGCGCGATGCTTGCATTTTGTAAGTACAAGATCTTATTTATCAAAACAGATTTTGCGGTCCTGAGTGGTCCATAGACAAGGTAATTCTTAGTAACTGTAAAACGTGGAATCTTAAATTGGTACATTATCGATAACTATTAGGCATCATAATAATATGGCGTGTTACGCTTATTCTTACACTTCATACAGCAGGCTCCGAAAAGGCGATTGATGATATTTTCCCTTCTTCCAATTTCCAATAAATTTCGAGCAACCAGTCTGGAGGCAGATATTGAACGAGAAACCCAAATGCAAATCAATCTTCTTCTTGTTATTCTAAGAACAAACCGAAACTATTTCTTAGCCGCAAGATGTTCCTCTAAGATAAATGAAAGAGAGAAAGAAGGAACAATTTATTTAACCGAGAGTTAAAGTATTATTTTTAAAATGTTTAACAAAAACGCAACGCGTTTAAAAATAATGTAAATAAATTTATATTTATATAAAATAATTATTCTTACAAGCCATGTTTCTGATCTTATTTATTTCATTACAGTAGTAGATCAAAATTTTGTAGAACCTCATGTAATGGATATGCATGCTCATAATTCCACTAAAATGTGTTATACATATGCTTGTATAAAACGTTGTGTGTCAAAATGAGTTATAAATAATGAGAGATTTTTAAAAAAAAAGCATAATCAGTATTTCAGAATAATGAATTTTGGGGGAAAACAAAGGCTTTTAAGCTTCTACAGATAAATAAAATAAAAAACAAGATTTGATCCATCGATATTATCGTGTACGTAGATACATTGAATATACTACCGATCGGCATGTAAAAGAGTGGTAATGAGAATTCGGCCAACAAATTTGTTCCTCTCATAAAATTTTATACACTGTGACAAAATACACAAACTTCTGTTTATTAAAATTACAGAACAACAAATACTTAAATTGCAAGAATGAAATTTATCTGAGCAAAGACATATGGTACAATGTATAATTTATAGAAGATACATATCTGTGTTATTGTGTTGTTGTTACTTATGCCCTTCTGGTTTGAATATGTCAGACCAGGTCCATAGATGGCTGCGGGCAAAGTAATACGGCTCAAGTTAATAATGGCACCACAAGGGTCGAAGTCCAACTTAGCCTGGTGTCACCTCAATTTTGACCCAGGGGCGACATCTGGAGGGATTCGTCCCGTCCCCCTCCCTCTGACCACAGGGAAGGACTTTCCGGTCTACGTATTTCACGGGCACATATCCGGCGTAGACACGAAGGCATTTAATAGCTCTCGTTAAGATTCGAACTGAACACCCGTCCAAAGCACAAAACGCTTTCACTTGGCTGCCTCGGGCCATAGATCTGTAAGTTTAAGGTAAACATTGGTGGCATTAATCGTTTAAGATTTTGTACGGCTGTCTATGAAATGTGGTGCCACGCTGATTCATCACACATCCGCAATTCTTCAGTTGTTACTTCGGGTGAGGATATACGGTCCAATTTTAAAGCCATCATATCCTACACGCGTTCTGCTGGAGACAAATCAAGAACCCGAGCAGGTCATGGAAGGAGTGTTACTTGCTAGACACAGAAGAAACGTTGGACAATACAGAGTAACATGGTGAAGAAATTTTTTTCCTGGTGAAAGATAGCTCCAAGAGGGTCGGTAAAGAAGCTAAGGACATCTGGATCTAAGCCATCTTTGATGTGTCTCTTTATGCCTCCTGCGAATCGTATGAGGCGAAAGCAGGAATGAAATGAAATAACACTCCAAACCATTATGCTTGGAGTAGGACCAACAGGGCGCTTTACATTGCGTAATATTCCCCCCTTTAATATTCCGTTAATATATCAAATCTACCCTGAAAACCTTATCCGACCCCCAATAAACAGAAACTGAAAATTCAGCTTCAAAACAATAAATAACAGAAATTAATTGACTTATCCTCAGGGTATCACAATGTATATTTTTTCAATAATTGTACTACTCCTAAACTTTCAACAAGTCCACGGGATCAAGTCAGTTTTCATTCGCTGAGAACTATAACATCTTTTATTTTAAAAAAATGACCAGTAGAACAAATTTTTCCACTGTAATTCCGGCATAACGGTAATTTTGTTGTTTCTTGTCATAAGCTGTATAAACAACTAAATGATTTATTTTTCCCCATTTTTTGCAAAAAAAATGCTTAATTTTCCCACCTTCAGCTTGTTGTAACTTTCCCGCATATGCATTTCTCTTTTTTTCCCTCTTATTTAAGAATCTGTATAATGAAAATGGGCATCCTCTCATGTTAAAGAAATGGACATCATTTCACTAACTTTAATGTCAAGATAAATCTGATTGAACAAAATCTAATAATTGTTCGAATGATTTTTCCTGTCTTCTATGGCCAACGTTCGAAGCTGTAGAGGAGTGACTTCTGCGTAACCTATAGTAAATGTACATAGATGACTCAACATAATTCTTTTTCATGGTAATAATTTTCGTAGTAATATTTTTAATAAAAATAATTTATTTTTAAATTCACATTTCTTTTTACAATAACCCTTTTTACAAAGAAAGTAATACAAGGTGCGCCCATAAAGTAACCGGACATTTTTTTTTATAAATTAGAAAAATTTTACTCACCTTCAAATAAATTTATCTCCTTCAAAATCGCCAAAGGAGTGTATACAATTTTTCCAACGTTTCTTCAAGTCATTGAAACACTGTTTACAGGCGTTGGAACTAACCGTTCGCAAAATACGCCTAACATTTGATTTAATATAAGAGTCGTTTTCAAATCTCTGTCCTTTCATGGCTATCTTCAGCTTCCGAAAAAGGAAAAAATCAGCTGGCGATAAGTCGGGAGAATGTGGTGGGTGATTTATCACTGTAATTGAATGCTTAGCAAGATATTGTTGTACAGAAATTGCTGTATGGGGCCTAGCATTATCGTGTAAAGGAAACCATTGCCCAGAAAACAATTCCTTCCTAACTCGCCTTATCCTGTTTCTTAATCGAAAAAGCACCTTATTGTAAAAATACTGATTAATTGTTTGATTTTCAGGAACAAATTCGTGGTTAATAAGTCCTTTGTAATCAAAAAATGGAATCAGCATCACTTTAGTCTTTGATTTTAACATCCGTGTTTTTTTTGTTTTTGTTTTTGTAGGGGAGAAGACGGTCCCTTTCCCCTGTGCACTTTGTCTTTTTGTTTCTGTCTCGTATTGTAGACACCAGGTCTCATCTCCTGCTATAATACACTTTAAGAAATTGTTGTCCTGTTGCGCAGTAGTCAGAAAATCTTCACGGCAAGCATTTCTGTCTTTTTTTTTGCTGTGCTGTCAAAATCCGAGGCACAAATCGAGCATAAACTTTTTTCATTTTCAGATTTTTCCATTAAAATTAATCTACAGCTCTCTTTACTTATCTCAAGCACGTCTGAAAGTTGCTGAGTTGTTACTTAGCGAGCTGAGTTTTTCCTTTTTCAGAAGCTTAAGATAGCCATGGAAGGACAGAGATTTGAAAACGTCTCGGATATTAAATCAAATGTTACGCGCATTTTGCGAACGGTTAGTTCCAACGCCTATAAACAGTGTTTCGATGACTTGAAGAAACGTTGGAAAAATTTTATAGACTCCTTTGGTGATTATTTTGAAGGAGATAAATTTATTTGAAGGTGAGTAATATTTTTCTTATTTATAAAAAATTGTCCTGTTACTTTATGGGCGCACCTTGTACATTTTTATTATTAAGAAAGTTCCAACTCAATAGATAATTCCCATTTGCTTAATCTGTGAAAGTAATCTCTTTCTATTCCTTGCTAAGTATCTTTAATTAAAGCAATCAGTTGGCGGGGAAGACTTTGCTATTCTCAGAGCACAATATAAAATGTAACTCTGCTTTAAAATTTTCATCTAAAAATACAGATGTTATCATGTACTTTTAAATTATTAGGGTTAAAACTAATGAGGTACAGAAAATATTTGTACTAGCATGCTATAAGCCTTTAATATAGTGCATAGTGCTGGAAAAAATTATTGAAACTCGTAGTTTGGGAAAATACATTTTGGCTCATTAGACATTAAAAAAAAAGATGCTTTTAATTTAGAAGCATGTTCCCCACTTTCAAAAAATATCCCTTTTAAGGTCAGTGTAAAGAACGTTTTAAATAAGTTCCTTTAAATTGCCTTAATTTAAACATAATTGAGTGAGAAACAATAACTTGTTGAGGTACTTCTGTCGTCAAACTTCCAAACAATTTATAAATATTTTTAAAAGTTGACAAGTGAAAGTAAATAAAATGTCGATCACTTGCTAGCTGCTTATATAAAAATGTCTTGCATGGTAATTTTATAGTTTCTGTGATGGATTGTCCCTTAGAGAATACTGTCATGTTTCTAAAATTCTCTGAGCAATATAAATAACCTTTCCAGAGTCACGAAAGCTTTTAATTTTGAATTTTAAAATGAGAAAAATTTAGCTATAATATATTTCATAACTGAACAGTAAATAAAAAAATAAGTTAACAAACTGAATTGAAAAAAAAACAATTTGACTGATATTTTAAGTTACAGTTACACTTTTAATAAATAGAAATAGAAACAGTGAATACTAAAATTTTTATAACTCTAAAAAAGATAAAAGTATGAAATAATAAAGTACTTCATACTTTCATTTTACTTTACATATTGACATCTGTCTTGCAGAAAACAATTTAAACCCCTCTTTCTAACAACATAATCGTATATACACGCCATTTTAAAAACTTTTGCTTAGATATGAATTAAATATTTCGTTTAGCATTTATATTTAATTTTTTAAAAAAAGAAAGGATTTTTTAATGAAAGGTGTTCTGATATTTTTGCACCTCAAAGTGACAACAGAATCAGGAATAAACAAAAAACACTATGAATCCAGAAAAAGCTTATCCTATATTATTTTCCTATTAAAAGGAGATAATTTTTAGGCTTTGCAGTTCCTAAGGACTTGATTTCAATTGATTTCTACATCTATTTTTCATCAGCATACAAAATAGCTTCCCCTTCACAGAAAAAAAATATTTCCTTGTTTTATAGTTGCTTTATATGCAACAGTACTAAAAAAATCGTTATATTATTAGGTCATAACTAAGAAATATCAAAGACATCTGAACTTTTTGCATGGGGATCTAAATATGTTCTCCGTGCTAACAGTGCATTGTTCAAAACATGCATATTCATCTAAAACATGAATGGAACTGCATTGAATATTCATTACAAAATTTAAAAAACAAATAATCTATAAATACTAATGAGAATAAAAATTATTTATAAGGTTGCAAGCATAATTTATTAAAAAACTGATTACAAAAATCGTTTTCTGTAAATTAGTTTTAAAAAAGCTACTTTATTACCTGTCATGAATCAGTTGCATTCTATATCTTTTATTTCATTCTTAATCTTTATTTTAAATTTTAATGTTTAGATAGATAGTTTAAATTTAGAATTGAATTATGAGGGAACATTGAGGGCGACTAAATTTGAGCTCATATGTTAGACTTATTTCACTTAAGTTTTTCAGTTAAAATACTTATTTCAATTAATGTTAAAATACACATTAATCAAAACTGGGAAAATTAAAAAAGGAAGGATAAAAGGAAAAATATAGATGCAGCATTCGAGTAAAAGGGGTTACGGCTAAAAGAGAATAGCAAGGTGGAGTTTTTTCCATGAGGATAAAATTCTTTTGACAAGCTATGAAATCAATACAAGTAAACAAGGAAATATTTCTGAAATGCTTTTATTAAAATTTTTAAAATGCTAAAAATCTCACATTGATATTTTTAAAGATCATATACTAGCATCTTAAAAAGCAATAAACCATTAAATAGTTCCTGATAACATTCTTAAAACGGCAGAAGGAAAACCATTAAAAATGAACTAAAAGACATGAAAAAGACCTTAAAAGCGAATAGAAAAGATGTGGGAAATAACTTATTGCGTTTTATTATGCTTTTTTAACAGCGTTCTAGTAACATTTCTATCCACATTTTACGTAATATTGAGTAAAAGTGTTTATAGCGCTCATAAACTACCATAGATTAGATGATTCTTTTTGAAAACATTTTAATGACCAATAAATATCCTTGTTAATGTATAAACTGTGGGAAGTCAGTTTTCACATTAATGGAGAATTTAAAAGTTTATCGGAAAGGAGGGAATTAACTCTGTTTATTTCTCATCATTCATAGCGACAAGCTTAACAACTGTTAGGTTCCACGTCGCACGAAAGATTAACCGAAAGACGAAACTGCCAGAAAGCTATGTGAATTGACGGCAACTCTCTATAACGGTCAACCAAAGATTTTAAGCCACAACAAATCAATTCAGGGGTCGAGTTGCATGCAGCTTCCTATGAATGTCAGAGCTTCATTTGAGCTTTGTTTAAAAAAAAGGTAGATATTTGAATGAACCATTAACATGACGGAATGACAAAAATGATTTTATAGCTACGTTACGAAATTATTCCAAGATATTTTATTTTAGATGAGAATACCTCATCTAAAATAAAAGGGATAAATGAAAGTTATCTTCATAACTTTTTTCCGAGATCTGAATTATTTTTTAAGACATTTCAAGAGATTTTAGATTTTGAGGTTATTTTTGTTTCATATGAACGAAAACTATGGGATTTCTTGAAAAAAAAATTCATGAAACACTATTATATTTCTTCGACTGAATTGTATTACTTTTTCATACTGGGACTTAAGACAAAAAGGTAGAATAAATTAACAGACATTTCAGGTAGTCTCCTCTAACGAAACTATTGCGAGTTATTAACGTAGGATTACTTATCGTTTGCTTACCTCTTGTTTTTCTTTTTTTACGCATTTTGATACGTTTCTGTTTAACTGTTTACTGCTACTGGGTTTGGCACACTGCCAAAATTATAACTCGCGATGCAGGACAATTTTTTCCTTTCCAAAGGACCGTTATTGAGTAACGTAGTCCTACCTTAAAAAAACTCTTCCTGACCGACGCCAAGCCTTTGCACCACCAAGACCAGCTCATTGAACTTCCAATCTCTACCCTCTCCAAGACACAATGAGACTAGAAAACTTTAGGCTACTTGAACCCAGTTGAATCCAGTTTGCTCAGATGTCATTTTAAAAGCGCTAGCCCATTTACCATTATGTTTATTTAATTATTCAAAAACTTTTTACTGTCTGAAGATCCGTATCCAGGACCGCCTGATAGCCCTTGAATTGAGCTAAATAAAATTTCACTTCTAAATAAATTCCTTATTTCTAAGTAAGCAATAATTTGTAGAAGATGGAGTGTTAACTTATATAATATAGGGTCAATTATAGTTACAATTCCCCAGTATATACTAGATTCCTTTTTACTGTTAATAGATCTATTAAAATGAAATCTACGGGAATGGTTCTTTTCACTAGAAGCAAAAAATATTTTCTTTAACAAATTGAATTAATGGGTTGTCAGGGTTACAGCACTTGAAACATACAAAGTTTGTATGAAAAATGACATTAAGAAAGAGAAATGATATTAAATTGAAAAAAGTGAATTTAACATGATACTGATAACACCGCTGGTGATCATTCTTCATTTCGTGATGTTACAGCGATGATTCAGGTTTTTTTACAGAGGAGCTGTGGGTAAAAGCAGCTTCAAAGCACCATTAATAAGTAACCATGTCTTAGATGCCACATTTTTTAAATTTATATATATATATATATATATATATATATATATATATATATATATATATATATATATATATATATATATATATATATAAATATATAAATATATATATATATATAACTAAAAATAAATATTCCAACAGAGATAGATAAAAATAATAAGAATATAGACAAAAAACAAACAGAAATCAAGCACTCATGGCATCCACGCACCAAAGGCAAGATTCTGTATAAGTTCTGAAACAACATAGAGGTAACCGAAAGGTCTCTTCATCAGGGAGCCTAACCAAATCAGTTACCTCAAGGGGAACTTTCTGAATAGGATATAGGTAAGACCAACAGACATCCCAAGGCCCCGAGTTCCCCATGGAAGCAATTAGTCGAAAGAAAATGAAAAGACAAGCACAACTTACAGTAAGGGCTCAACGCACTGTACATGCAAGCACACAAATAATCCTAATGCAAAGTCAAAGATGCATACACACCCCAATTCCGTAAGTGACGGTTATGGCGAAACAGCAGCCAATTCTATCCTAGTAGTTACGTCATTGTAACAATACTACAGCGCCACCCCCATTACAGCTTAACCAAATGAAAACATAAACCCTAACCTAAACATCTTTAAAAATTCCTGCTTCTAAAGGCCATTTTTTTTAAAACTTTTAAATTACCGATAATTTTAGGGAAATTGTTTTTACTTAAGTTTTCCTCGAAAATGTTACATACCTCCAAAATATCCCCAGCGTTGTTACATATGTTTTTTATTCTGTAAAGTTGTGAGTAAAAAATATTATAATAAATTTTATAGTTTAAGTTGCTATGGAAATTGGTAAACGTGATAACCTCAAAGTTAAAATCTAACCTTTTATCATATATCCCTATTTTTATTTCTCTATTTTGAATTTTAATTTTTATATCCAGATAAGTCGCACAAAGATTATTATCGTTAGTCCGGTTTAAAGTTAGTTCCTTTGGGTAGATTTGATTAAGAAATTCCAAATCGTTGCAGTTAAAAATTATGAGGTCATCAATATACCTGAATCCGGTAACATTATTTGAGTTAAGAAATTTAGTTTCGTAAAAATGTAAGAATAGGTTTGCAAATGCACTAGAAAAGCTATTTCCCATAGGTATACCCTTTATCTGTTTAAAGAAACACAAGCCATTAAAGAGATAGTTGTCAAAAATATTAAATTTACATAAATCAATCCAGTCACATTTTAAGATTAAAGTACTATCTAGATAAGCATCATAAATTTCTGAACAGATATTCATTAAATTATCATGCGGAATACTGGTAAAAAGGTTTTCAAAATCAAACGTGTATATGCTATCTATATTCTTATTCTTTATGTATATATATATATATATATATACATATATATATATACATATATATATATATATATATATATATATATATATATATATATATATATATATATATATATATATATATATATATATATATATATATATATAACGAGGAATTTCGCTATAGTCCTTGTGTTTCAATTGTTAAAGTTAAATGCTACTTAAAGAAATTAAGAATAAGTTATTTGCTAAGTTTCCGAATTGTAATTTGGTTGCTTAAATTATTAGCAAGTTTGTCTTGAAAATTTGAATGGTTTAATTTTTACTAGTTCCCCAATACTTGGGAGGTCTCGGTATCTTATCTCTAAGCCATTTTTGAAGTTCTGGGAACAATCTATTTAAAATCGCCTCATCGGCTCTTCTGCATGGGAAAATAGCCTATTAAAATCTTTTCGTTTCTCGAAACGCTGCCCTGTGGTCAAGTAAAATTGCATTTCTTTCTATGATCCCCTTTTCAAAAGCATCAGATATATCTATCCTGTATTTACGCTCCTTTGGGGGTACTTTAATTGAACCGTAAATTGCTGTCGCTAACAATAATGGCAGACCGTCTGTCTCCAATTTTCCCAAATAACATCTTTTTCGGCGGGTGTGAATTGCGCCGCGTAGGAAAATGTATTTCTTAGTTATGTTGGGAAAACTTCAATTAAAATTTGGCGCATTCCTACGTCATCCCTCGCTTGACCAATGAGGTTTGTGCGCGCCTCTTCCTTCGCCTGCTTGGCGCAAGTTTTCCTTCATTTTTGGCGGTGAATCGTCCTTTCTAATCTCACCGACTCTCTGCACAACGCGCTCTTTGTCTGCGCCGTTCCTGTACGGCTTCCTCTAGGGTATTTCCATATGCTCGCTTCGCTTGGTGGTAATTTAAAAATTATTGTAACCCTCGCTGTCCTTCTTTGCACATCTGTCCAGCGATGAAAAAAATATCAGTGAGCCATATTTTCCTAAAAGAGAAGTTTCTCTTTAAAAATTGTATCCATTTAAGCACCCCTTCAGTTCTTGGCCCTGGCCTGGACTGAATTGGGGGGTCTATTTTTATCATACTATTTGCTGAATCATTTTAGACCTGAACGGTCTTCCAACATAGAAGCTCCTGTAAACTTCGAGCTTTCTTTTTTTACTTTACGAATGTTGTGAACGGAGTTCATCTTTTACGCTGTATATATAATAATCCTGTAATCAAGAACCAGCTCAATGCTTCATGAAGAATAAAATTTTTTTTAATCATTACAACAGACTTGCAACTTATTTTAGTCTGTTTTCCAGCTTTCCTTGAACGACCATCAAAATGACGTTGCAATGAAGATTCCTGAGGTTTTGACAACACTAGTTTTGTACTACGCTGTATGAATTCGGCTAAACTGAAGTTAATTTTTTCAGTAGTTCGCTGAAGCATCTACATTGCTGACATTCCGAATTTCTTCGCTTGAGTTCCTTGTAGCTGTTAATTCAACCTTACTGAGGCTGTCTCCACAAAGTTGACCAACTAGGCTCCTCTCCACGAACTTTCGCGATTGCGTATAGTGAGACTAAGGAACATTTCTGTCCGCACGTAAGTTCCTCATCAACGGACAATTCCTCACGTTACTGGAGAACTGTTTAATGTCCTCTTCAAAATAAAATTCTTCCCCACGACAGATGGTGCTCAAGACCAGTCACTTGTCATCTAGCTGGTAACTAAATTTTCAATTTATTATGTTATATTTATGTGAATAATTTTTTTTTATATTTGATATTTTATGCAAGCACAATTTTTTTTCTTATATAAATATTTTTAATTGTGTCATACCTACATTTCGCAGTATTTGAATATAACAAATTTTTTTTAGTTCTAAGTTAAATCTATTAGTGTGTAGTATTAAAATTTCTTTCTCGTCATTCTTAAATATTTTATTCTATTGTGTCAATTGCTAAGAGTTATCATATATTCAATCATGTCTACTAAGACCAGTTTTCAATGTACTCTTACACCATTTGATGGTGATGCTGATCTGCTCGAATTTTTTTTTTTTTTTGAACAACTAATTGATATAAAAGAGCTGAACAAGTGGTCGGAACACCAAGCTCTCACTTTCTTGAAATCCAAACTCATTGGCAATTCCCTCAAATTTTTCATTAGTTCAGCGGATGCTAAAAATTGCACTACTATTGATCAAATGAAACAAGTTTTTAGTGATTTCTTCCAACCGGCGAACACTTATTCCTTACGTGCGGCTGTTAATAATATTAAACTCATGCCAGGTGAAACCATACAGAATTTAGCGCATCGCTTAGATAATTTAGTTAGGAAGGTACATCCTTCAATAAAAGAAAAGAATCAATTGGATTCCATTAAATATAATCATTTACTCAATGCCCTACCTACCAGCCATAAACTAAAAATTTTAGAGAGTGGTCTGGATTCTTTTGATGATGCAGTTAAGAAAGCTCAGCTATTGCAGGACATTCAGATTCAGTCTGAAGTCCTAGTCCTCTCTACATCTTCTCAGCCATCATATGCTAAATTAATCGCTGAGGTTAATGCTCTAAAATCCCAAGTGATTGACATGAAAAATCCCACTACTCTTGCTAATGAACCTTCTACTGCTAATGCCAATGCTAACAATAGGAATTTTAGGTCAAATAGACCAGCCCCTCACAGACCACACTCTAAAAATTTTAGAACCAATCCTTTGAGGAGAAATATGATGTGTCATTTTTGTGGTAAAGTTAACCACCTCGTGAAAAATTGCTTTCAATTTAAAAACATGCTATCTGCAAGATCTGATATGCAAAATAATTTGAATCATGGTAGAGGTCGTGTAAGACCCAATACTTATTTTAATCGCAGAGGGAATCACAATAGCTTGAACTGTCGTGCAAATGCTTATGTACCTGCTAATGATCAGAATAATCAAAATGATTGTAATAATTTAAACTAAGAATGGAGTTTCTGAACACTGAGATGAAAAATTCCTTACTTAATGATACTAATGTCTACTCTCAGTACCTATTTCAGAATTATTTCCCTCATGTGTTAAATATTAATGATAATGATTCCTTTTTTTCCTTGCCTTTGCTGTACACACATTTAAATGATAACACGTTAATTTCTTTGGTGGACTCAGGATCCAGTTTATCTCTTTTTGATGAAACTATTTTTCAGTTAATCAAGTCCCAATGCAACTATAGGTTAATTTCTCGAGCAGTAACTATTAAAACTCTTAACTCTAATTTAAAATACTCTGCTTGTGTTGAATTATCTCTAAAATTGTCCAGAAAGTCATTCAAACTACATTTTTCCTAACTGATCTATCTTCTTCTAAATTTAATATATTAATTGGCTATGACTTTCTTAATAAGTTTAATGTAATTATGGATCACAACATTAATGCTTTAACAATTAACGGGGAAACCATTCCATTTATTCAAAATTCTTTTGACAATTCTTGTCACTTAAATTCTACAGTTACTATCTCACCTATCCTTAATTCTCCTAATTATCTGTCAAGTAACAATGAAACTAATTCTAATATTATAGAACAACCTTCTAATTTTGTGTGTAATACTACACCAAAGTGTCTTTTCAACCAACGAAATGATAATTTACCTTCTAACAATTTTGTATATGATCATGTTGATACTATGAATTCTACTGTTAAGTGTTTTAATGTACAGAATAACCATTTAGATCATGACAAAGTTTTTCCATGTGTTGCCAATGATAATTTGAGTGATATGCCATCTTGTGTTGTACAATTGTGTGAAAAATGTAAAATTTGAAAGTAAATGTAGCCAGTATGTTAAAGTAAAAACTAATACTAATTTTAATGAGTGTATGTTCATACCTAATGAGAAAAACCAATTGATTTACCATCGATCCTTAGATGTACTTGATCCTACTCAGGACTCTACCTTAAATAATTTTTACATATTTACGGAAAATAAGCATGATATGAAAGTTCATTTAAATAAGTGTTCTGTCATAGGACATATTTCTCAGTTCGAATTAATCGACAAACCTAATATTCACTCTGTTGATGAAACTGATTCTAATTTTGACTTTAATTCTAATATTGGCTTTAATTCTTCCCTTGTTAATATTGAGCACTTTGCTAATTTTATTGCTGCAACTCCTGATATTTTACAGAAGAGAAAGGAAATGCTTTCTTCTTCTGATTTTAAGCTTGACCATCTTTCTAATGAGCAAAAACAACAATTTTTACAAGTTTTGTTAACTAATTATGCTGCCTTTTCTAAAGATCTGTCCACCTTAGGGCATACTGACAGAGTTAAACCCCATATATCACTTAATCAAAATTTCCCAATTAGGACTCTTCCTTTTCCAATTCCGCAAACTTTACAGCAAACTGCTTTGGATCAACTCAATGAGATGCAGTGTGCTGGTATAATTGAGAGAGACTAGGAAAAACTATAAAACAATGTTTTCAAAGGAAGAAGCATACGCAAAGTGCCTTGGATTGGCCTCTTTATTCGCCAGATTTGACACCTTGCGATTTTTTCTTTGGGGGTACTTGAAAGATCAGGTGTATCGTCACAATCCACAAACTGTAGATGAACTGGAACAATACATCTCTGCTACTTGTCAGAACATTCAAACTGAAATGTTTGCACGGGCGTCTGCGAATTTTGTCCTTAGACTGCGCCACGTTGTTGCTGCAAATGGTGGTTATTATGAAAAATTTTTTTATAGATTTCCCAGTCAGAAGCGCCATCTGTTGACGAACTTTGTAACCAATTTTGAAAATTGGTGAGAAAAAATTCCCTGGTTACCTAAGCAGAATGCAGCAAACCGCACATTTCTATCACCTTCCGTTATTCTTTAATTGATTTTTCAAATCGTCGGTCATTTTTGGGATACCCGGTATATATATATATATATATATATATATATATATATATATATATATATATATATATATATATATATATATATATTAATATATATATACAGTGGTACCTCGACTTACGAGTTTAATTCGTTCCATGACTTAGCTCGAAACTCGAAATACTCGTATCTCGAATCAATTTTCCCCATTGAAATGAATGGAAATGCAATTAATTCGTTCCGGGCTCCCCAAAAACACCGCAATTTTTTTGTTACATGCTTTTAAATAAGAGAAACGTGCTTATAAACGACGACCATTGTATAAAATCGCAATAAAGAGAATGTACTGCAATAAATTTGTTTTGTTAAGAAATGTACAACATTTACCTTGGAGATCAGACTTGAAGATGCTGATGGAAGAAGAGGAGAAAGGTTGAACTGAAAAATTAAATCTTATTCGTTGATTTTTGATCTTTTCGCCTCGCTTTCCTGACTTTCTCTTTTATTACCAGCTACTCTCTTAGAGTCAACGAGTGAGACACGGAAACTGGGCGATTGTTGCATCGTTCACTGTGGCTGTAATGTCCAGATTCTTCTTTCTGAGAATCCGAAGAACGTTTTCTCAGAATCCAATCTCTCGGTTTAAGACTGTATAGTAGTCTCAGAATAATATGTATTATACAACTGTATAATAATTGTACATAAAGGTTGTAAATATTATATGCTTCTTGTGTTCTCATTTGATGAGCACGTAACATGGCATTCGCTGCTCAAACTAGCGGTGGGATATCTGAAGCTTGCTCGTAACCCGAATTTTAGCTCGTAACTCGAAGCAAAAAATCTACCCAGAGAATGCTCGTATCTCGAAAAACTCGTAAGTCGAGGTACCACTGTATATATATATATATATATATATATATATATATATATATATATATATATATATATATATATATATATATATATATATTAGAAGACATATATTGCTTAAAAATACGAGGAAAAGTTGAAGTTGTTCTTAATGCTTTTTATATAAGTTAAAGCAGAAAAGGATTTAAAAATTTCTTATGCGATCATTCAATTATAAGATAATTTTTACTATCAATCTATGATGCTTCAAACTTTTTACAGTTTTAAGGCTGCTCAGTCAGTTAAAATATCCTGAAATCAAGCATTTTTAGATTTTTAGAAATGTCTCTTTAATATTCTCAGCTCACTGTAAGTAAATAGCCAATAAAAAATACTTGTGAACTCTGTATGATTTTCTTCCTCGGAATGAATTGGCTAAAGATAGTAATAACATGCCTAAAAACTAAAATTATATGATTCGTGGAACAAACATAAAAACATGCAATATATATTATTACCCAAAGCACATTTTTTATTCAAAGACTATTATTTAAAGACTATTATTCAAAGTTTTGTAGCCTAAATTGAGGTAATATTCTGACAGATTCTGACTGATGGTGTATATTAATTCACAGGATATTTGTAATTCCCCAGTAATAAAAGCGAATAATTCTTGGCATGTCCAGGGTTTGAATTCATAAAGAATTAAAAGAAATATTAGAAGACTCCAAAAGAGAGAGAAGTCTTAGTGTAAGATCAAAAAAGAGAAAAGCGTTAAAATATAAAAATATTGAATTAAATATATTAAACAACATATTTTTTTAAAAATTCAAGTTATTTGTTTTCACTCTTAAAAGTAATATTTAAAAATTGTCAAACAAAATCATGATAGATTTTCATGAACTTCCGAAAACGTAGCTTTTGAATAAAATTTATTTGCGAACACTACAATGTTCGCAAGTTTAAGAAAAACTACATTTTAAAGATAATGATTTAAAATTTTGACTTCTTATTTTTAAAGTAAATGTATAAACTTAAGAGCAACTTTTCTAATCATGCAGTTCATGCGACTTTTATGAGACATGATAAATTCTCCTAAACTAACACTTGTCAGAAGAATATAGCGACCTAAATTTGAATAAATCAATTTTAATAATATAAAAGATTACTTTTTATTTTGAAATAAGCCTTACATCTTTGTTGAAAAAATTAGATCAGAAGCTTTTGATAGAAAATCAAATTTTTTAGTATTAAAGTGGAATAAGTCTCAAATATCTCATTTTGATATAAAAAATTCATTTGTAAGGGGTAGAAAGACTGCCTATGAGGAAAAGGCAAATATAGACACCTTCATAATCACTTTCAACTAATGAAACTATGCACTAACTTTTGAAGAGCCCTTTTAAAGTTGTCCTTTAAAAATCCTCTTACTATCTAAATATTTGGCTTCCAAAGTTTTTGAGGCCTCATGTAGCACAAGAGGATCATAGCATTGCAAAACAACGAACCAACTAAATAAATAAAGTTTATGTAGCTAAATTTTTTTAATTAAGAAATACAAAAGTAACAAATAGAAGAATTTGTTTACTGCTCTACGTGTGTGTACATCTGAAGAAGGTATAAAAAACCAATTTCTAAAAAATAACTTCTCAACTATCCTTCATGCCTACTCTGAAGAAGACACTCTCAACTTTAAAGTAAATAAAAACTAACTTATCGACGTATGGCACTGACCCGACTGGAATCAAATTTTGATTTGTCTTTGACTTCAACCTTTCTCGACTAACATCTCTGGCGTGACTTGTTGTGAGATTCTTCTGACATATATCTCAGGAACTTCGGCACGACTAATCTCATCGTGTCGCATTGGTATTTTTCTTTGAAGCGACTCGATTTATCGCCTGCTTCGTCTTCCTTAATTGCCAGTAACCTGTATTTATCCTTTACTCACGCTCTCGGGAGGTAGCGGTTTGAGATTTAATAAGAAATTTGTCGAAGAATGGTGATAGGAGGCGAACATAAGATGCGAAACTAAAAATAATAATGCAGTACTGCACGAATTCGGATTTTGAATAAAGATTATAAGTTCGTCCAAGCATTAGTGGGAACTTTGGTCAATATTTAAGTAATTTAAAATTCAGTTGTGACAAAGAAGTTGCTCAATTTTCCACAATTTTCTAAGCATGTCTCCTAACTCGGTACCGAAAAATGGCAAACTTTCATCATAATTAAAATTGTGCTGAATATTTTAAGATTTAAAAGTAAAATAATTATACTGAAACAATTTTTTTCAATTGAAATATATCCAGTTTTTCTTTCTAATAAATTTGAATCCTTTATTAGGACAAAAAAAAACAAGATGTGAATTTTAATAAGACATATTTTTCCTCTGATAATTCTAAAAACATTGCCTTCCTCAAGTCTTAGTATAACGATATGCCAATAGAACTAAAAACGCAATCCATTTCCTTTTACTACTGTTGATAACTTGCTAAAAACCATATAAAATTTGTTGCAACTGCGTTGTTGAAGAGTGTATCAAATCTTTCAGACTCGATGCCAGTGTTCTTCCAACTTAATAACATCGGCTATGGTGAGTGCAGTCATGGTCACATGATGTTGGTGAGCAACCTATTTGTTTTATATATTTATTCTACAGGGTAGATTTTTTACCTCCATGACTATTTTAAGTTATATTCTTAACTGATATTCCTTAGTCATTCTCTCCAACGGTTGGTCGTCATAGCAGGATTGTCTGCTGGGACCGGAAATTGAGCCTGTGTTTCCTAACTTCAAAGCTGATGTTCTCTCAACTATTATCCCAGAGATGTGAAGAAATTTTATTTTTAACTCCATTCCTCACAATTTTTTAACTTTGTCAACTCTATTGCTTTTTTTTCCTTTTAAAATAACTACAGTGATTTGGAAATCGAATTCGGACATTCTACTTTCAGGACAAGTGTTCTGATCCTTGCACGACCTATGATCTTCTTAAACAAAATTCGCAAACTGTAATTTAAAATTTATTTGTTAAAATGTGCTTTAGATTATTTATTTGCTATCTCTTTCAAAAATTATATCAATATAATGTTCAAAAATTCGTCCTTATTCTCCCATTTATTAGCGATATCAGCACCTTTATGACTAAGAAATTCAGCCCAAAATTAATATAAATTGATACTGATCAGAAAGCGTTAAAGCCAATACACGTTTCAGAACCTAGGGAAAAAATAATTTGCCCCAAAAGAAGCAATTCTCGATCACAAATTTCACAGGAAAGGCACGAAACGAAAGAAAAAAAATTCGGTTACCCTTTTCGTTCGGTAATAGGCAGTGAACTTCTTAAGTACATAAAACTTTTTCGACTTTTCTTTTTTGGTTCGCTCCTTTTGTACTGGCAGTTCGTTAACTATGCTTGCAACACCATTATGATGAGTCCTTAAGCTGCATCCAGTAATTATGTTCTGCGAAGAAACATTTCCAGTGGGATTGCACGCGAGCAACAATTATCCCTAATGGAGGCAGTCCGTCATTGTGTCGTTTCCCCTCCGAAATCCCCGTGACGTCCTCTGTTGTGTCTCCGAATCAAATTTATAGGACATTAAAGTTGACTTGAAAGGCGTATTAGCATACTTTTAAGTAAAGGGAAAAAGTAGAAAGCGTAAAACGTTTCCAATGGTTTCTCCTACGGTTAGACATCGCACTGAAAATAAGTTTTACAAGTTCATAATCAATGTAGCCTAATCAATTAATTTGACTGTTATTTATGAACAAAATATTATTTTTTAAATCTCTTACGTCTGAAAATTGACGTTAACTGCATGAAATGCATTCTATAATAATGCGTTTTTTTCCCTGACTTCTGTTTGGAGCTTCATGATAGTCCTAATCAACTGACAGAAACGAATATAGAATTTTAATTTCACCATACCTAGACTTATTTTATCTATTCTATAATCTATAGTATAAAGGGTTTAAACTTTCTTAAACTACCGCTTTGCAGAGAGAGGGTTTTGTTTTGACCTCCTAAATACTGTTACTTCCTGATCACGATGAACCTTTGTAAGAAATTTAAGGCAAAGAATTCTTTTAGGATAAACACTTTTTATTTGTATGTTGGCTTAAAGGATTTATATAATACATAGGCATTTTTTTTAAAATCGTATCTTTAACCGTAATGATGCTTGGATCTTTTAAGCGTCCCAGTTTGAAGATCAGTGTTATGATCAGACACGTGTGGACGATACTTTGCATTTTATTGGCGCATCAAAATTTGATTCGCTGATACAACACGATCACAATCCATTTGGATCAATTTTTCGCCGAAGCATCAAAGAAGTGTAACTAGATACAGAAGCATGGACGCTCCCCTTAAGACGAGGAAGAAAGACAAAGTGGATCGGATGCAGAGAGCTATGGTGGAAAGCAAAATTGTAGGGGCTGAAAATAAGCTGCTAGCAAGTTCAAAACAAGACTTCATATTCCTTTTGTAAATTAAGTATTTCAGGGCATAAAGATGATAAAATAACGGTATTTTTAAACAACTGTGTGCCAACCTATCAGTATTTTTTTCCACGGTAATTTTGTTTTCCTTCAGAACACGATCTTTTACCTCGTCATGCTGCGGGAGTATAGTATAGTATAGTATAGTATAGTATAGTACAGTATACTATAGTATAGTACAGTATAGTATAGTATAGTATAGTATAGTATAGTATAGTATAGTTAGGGATACGTAAATTTCGCATAAAAATATCAAAATTTCGTAACAAAAAAAGTACAATATATCAAATTTCGCCTTTATTTGCAAAAAAAAATGTAAATTCAAAAATTTAACGTTTATTAAAAAATTACAATTTTACTTACTTTGATAGATAAGTATAAAAATTCTTAGTTAAAATATAACATTGTACAGTACTCTCCACATTGTTACATAAGTCTTTGCCCTCTGTCATTAATTACTATGTTGTACATACTAAAATATCTCAGCATCTATTCTGTTAACGGGACCATATAGGCTTTGCATACTAGCTGCCTTTGCAAAGTTAAGGTAGCGGCATTTCGTTGCAATTGAAAGCTGTATAACATTAACAGGCGTCTATTGGTTGACTACTATAAGTAGTTGAAATACTCTTGACTTTGGTTCTCAAGAGACGTTCTTAAATCTTCTAAATTGCTCCACAAAACTTGATGGTTTATTTCTACAGTTGGATTTTTAGTTTCGACTCCAGTACGGACACACTGTCCGGGTGAAATTCGGAGCAAATCCGGAGAGTGAGATTTCTCAGTTACAGGCCTCGGATGGTCTAAGTTAAGTAATTATGTTAATAAATTGTCACTATTATTACCCAATTTCGCTTAAAAAGCCGTTTATCACCGCGTTTTCGCCGAAAAGTAGTAAAGAAATAATTTTCGCATTTAGTCACTCATATCGGCAAATTTCGCATTTATTCGCATCTATTTCGTAAATACGAAAATTACGTATAGTATAGTACACAGGGCCTTTTTATCGCATGGGCAAATCGGGACTTTGCCCAGGGCCCCCTGATGCTAGGGGTCCCAAAAACTGTCCTCTTTAACATGCAAAATCTCTTTAACGATGTTTCTCAACACCAAAATAGATAGGGTGCCAGATAAGTGAAAGTTTTTAATTTCGCTTTCTGCTTTAGGAAAAATGTTAAACTATCAGGTTGTATCAGATGTACAGCAGAAGGTGAAAGGAGTTTTCAATTTGATGTTTATGAATGCTTCGTGTTATCAGCCATACACTGTAATAGCAAATATAGGACTCGCATGCAGGTTTGTGTGGTCTAAATCTTTATTTGAATAAAAATTTAAATCAACGATTTTTTTTAATCCTGATTTTTAACAACTTTTCCTCACACGCTTGGTGTATGCACCTAGTACTTCTAATAGTGTAGTCCATGGATAGTTTTTATTTTTATAAATGTTCGTAAGGGGGTCCCCCTAAATAGCATCTGCCCAGAGGCCCCCAGCGTTCATAATCAGGCCCTGAATAGTACCCTTAGTATAGTATAGTATAGTATACCTCACTAATGTAGCTGTATCTATTATCATTTCACCAATTTTAGAGAGAAAAGATCGACAACTAGACCATGGCTGTGTCATATCGAAATATCAAATTCTTATGCACTGAAAAGTTTCTGAGTACCATTCCCACTATCTCAATTTATGATACATATCTTATTAAGGATACGCTTGGATGGTATGAAAACAGGCGCAATATTAGCTTACGCAGTTTTTGACAGACTCAATGAACTTAAATATTAAAATAAAATTATCTCAAAACTATAGTCTTAGAAGTATTAAACCGTACATAAATGGAAAGACAAAAATTATTTAAAAATTTTAATCTAAATTCGAAAATAATAGAAAATATTTGTATTACAATTTATTTTTTACAAACAAAATAACTAAAACACTAAATTATCTTTATAGTATTGCTTATTTTATAAATAGTAAAATTATATATATATGCATGTAAAAATTTAATCTGATATGATGAATACTTCTTTTATCTTACGACGGTTACCAAATGTATAAGTCGAGAAAACAGATTATGAGGCTAAAAACTGTTTGAAATTTTTAAATGAAAATTTTTAGAAATGTTCGTTTTTTTATAAATGTACGAATAATTATATAAAAAAGTAATGTTGTATTTTATGTGTTCTGAATTTATAACATAATAATCAGATATATATAAAAAATACTTGAAGAATCAAATGGCACAAGATCCTTTAAATAAAACACTAAATTATCCATATATTATTGCCTTATTTTATAAACAGTAAAATTATGTATATGCATGTAAAAATTTAGACTGATATAATGACTACTTTTTTTAATGTTTAGATGGTTACCAAAAGTATAAGTCGAGAAAACAGCTTAAGAGGCTAAAAACTGGTGTTTGAAATTTTTTAAAGAAAATCAACATTTTTTAGAAACCTCTAACTATATAACAAAAAAGTAATGTGGTATTTTATGTGTTCGGAATTTATTACATAATAATAAGTTATCAAAAAAAAAGTATTTGGAGGATCAAATGGTACAAGAGCCTTTAAATAGTCATTTAAATTTCTTCGGGCTTCTCGTATTTTTATTCTTTTCCTTTTTAACTTTTAATCCAAAGAATGGTAAGTTCATTACTTTCTGTTGGCCATAAAGCATACTATTCATTAAATATTCTTATATGAGCAACATATTTCACTGACAGGAACGTTTTAGTGTAGGAATCTGAAAAAAAGGAAAATTTAACAATATTCTATAAATCACATGTGATTATAGAAAAAATTCGATTTATGAATGCTGAGAGTGTAAATTTTACCATTAAAACACATTATGCATTATTATTAAAAATATATTTAAAGAGTTAAAACTTACCAAACAATGTATAGAGAATCTATACTCACTTCTACCCAGACTTGGGTGTATATAATTTGAAGTGGCACTCTATTTGAATTATATACAAACACAGTTTATACATGAAATAATGTTTATTGAATTCGCTGCACATATAATTGGCTTTTACAGCAATAAGCATGCGTACTACTTGTACGGAATGTAAATACAGCTTTCAAGAACAATATATTTTTATACTCACGAACAGTAAGTCAAACCAGCAGTACTGCCACGTAAACTTCTGGCCCGTAAAGCACTAGCGCAGGATAACACCTTTTTCAACCTTAACAACAACTCCCTTTTTTATTAATGACGCTGCGTGGTATTTATACTAAGCGCGTATGCCAAAATTAGCATATCTGAAGCAGCTTCTTTAATTCACTCAAAAGTTCGATTCTTGTGAATCGAATCTTGTGTATACCTTACACTGGCCTCCCTCGAAAAAAAAATTAGGTAACTGAGGTTTGAACGGCTTCAGTTAACTAATTGAAGACGCGTGCTGGTCTGACTTTTTACATAATGGGTGGCAAAGCCAAAAAACCTTCCACACGTTGTGTGGGGGAAAAACGCCACTACCATTTTACAAAACTAACCCCGAAGGGTCCAGGTGACACCATTACACAGTGGATTTGCAGAGTTGCGGATACTGGGCTGGCCAACTGCGCCCTAAAATATCTATTTTAATTAAAAGTGACAACACAATTGCACAGCATGACATTTCTTGACTGTATCTGCTCTCCCCCAATTTATAATGTACATGTGTTATGATTTGCGAAGTTAGTATGTTAGTTGTTTGTTATCTGTAGTTAGTATGTATTTTTTTTCACTACATGTCCCCTTCAAAAATTTATAAAACAACAGTATACCGTTTTTTTTCAGTGCCTCACCACTTCCCCTCAAAATGTTTACACAGTATATACAATGGGAAACTTCAAACCAATTTGGTTCGATTTTATTAAAGGGTGGGAGTTAGAATAAGAAAGTTGATACAAGACTTGTTCCTCATGAATGCAGCAACTTCACTGCACCAGTTTGTCCAATCCGTGGGACCTCTCTTGATGGTCGCAGTCCTAGTAAAGGGATTCGTTGACCGTGTGGTCATCCTTCGTGCAGCAGGTCGTTGGTCCTGAGGCGCTGGTCCGGCTTGACGATGGACAGGAGGTCTCTTGGGAGGAGGCCAACCTTGCTGGGCGGCAGAAATCTTCCGTTTCCTGTACTTATGCAAAGGAACTTTAAGATTGTCATTCTTCCTTTTTATAACCTTGTGTACCTTATCAGCGACGCATTCCTCCTTTGATGGAGTTTTTGTAGTGCACACTTTACCTTTCTTCGTACTTTTGCTTGTATCGGTATTAAATTTTAATGCAGATTCTATTTTTTCAACAACCTGACTCTGCTTTTCGTATTTGTGCTTATACGACTTCTTGTTTACCGCCTTAATTACTTCAGTATTAGCAGTTTTAATGCTGGAACCTGAAGGCGCTTTTTCACGTTTTTTATCCCCCTTAACTTTAGTTTTATCCTCTTTTGACAAAAAAGTTTCTTTGAAACTTGCGACATCAGAATCGTTATCATTTAAATTCTTTAACACTGCTTCAGTTTTAGGAAGATTAAGCTTTTCGTACTCGTGCGTTTTATTGCAAACTTTCTCTATAACTTCCGAAGCATCAGCTAAACTACCTACAGTATAACTCTGTGTCAACTTTTCATCCTGATTCTCAGTCTGGTTTTCATGTACTTTATTTAAAACCATATTATCAACCTGGCCTACACAATCCCCATTCGGCTGGAAACTTGAAATAATATCATCACCTAGCAAGTTCCTACTATCGTTTAAAGAATTTTTATTGTCGTCAACTAATAAGTATTCACTAACTTCCGTAACGCATACTTCGTCATCTACTAAATTTCCTTCATTAACAGATGTGTGAATATCATCTAAAATATCAGGTATAGCATCAATAATATCAGGTATAGCATTAATAATATCAGGTATAGCATTAATAGAAGTGTCCGATGATTTATTTTCTAAACCACTAGCATTAGTATCGGCACTATTTTCAGAAATTTGTACTGGAATTACCTCATCATTCCAGCTAGACTCACTTTCTTTATAAGCCACAAAAATACCCTGACTTTCACTATTCTCAAAATAATGATTACTGCTCGGACAAAATAATACATTTGACCACACAGTTTCAACAGGTTGAACCATATTATGTGAATCAACTTGCCAGTGCAAGTAAGGTGCTTGCATTTTATTTTCTTTAAGTGCACTAATTTCATTATAACGCCGTGCGCTTCTATTATTTTGCCTGCGGTACTGCTTACGCTGCTGGTTTGAAACTCGCGAAAAATTTTGGCGCGGCTGTATAAAACTTCTCGTACCTGAATGACGGTGAGGGGTAGCGAAGAAATGTCTATTGTCATATTTAGCTAAAGCTTGAAGGAGGGTAACCTTGCTTGTAATTGTTTGATTATCTAAAAAATCTTGAACACTTGGCTTCAAACGTTGGATAACTATTTTTAAGATTATCGCTTCCGTCATTCCCTCTAAATATTCCTCACACTTGGAAATCTTTTCCATAGCAAAATCTAATGCAGACTGACCTTCACGTTGCCTTAGCGAATAAATTTCCGCTTCAATTTCACTTTGATTAAAGGTCTTTGGAAAAACACTAAGAAACTGTTGCTTGAATGACAAATAGTCAAAAATCAGATTACTGCTTTTCATACACGTGTACCACTGATATGCACTACCTCTTAAAGCGGCTAGAGCAATTTTAAGTTTATCCCCCTCTGGGGTGCATTGTTGCTGAAAGTAATGCTCAATTTTCTTTAGGAATTGGCTTGAGGGGCCGCCATTGAAGGTGGCTTCGAATGGCGCAATTTGCTGAACCATAATTACCCGAGGAAAATTTTCAGCAGGATTTTGTTCTACAACACTCATTTTTTAAATAGTATATAAGTACTTGCAACAATTTTATCAATATAAGTACACAGTACACAGTTTTTAATTTCAATTATGTTGTTCGTTACAAATTTAACGCTAACTACCAGGGTATATATATTTTTCGGGCGCCAGTATAGAGAATCTATACTCACTTCTACCCAGACTTGGGTGTATATAATTTGAAGTGGCACTCTATTTGAATTATATACAAACACAGTTTATACATGAAATAATGTTTATTGAATTCGCTGCACATATAATTGGCTTTTACAGCAATAAGCATGCGTACTACTTGTACGGAATGTAAATACAGCTTTCAAGAACAATATATTTTTATACTCACGAACAGTAAGTCAAACCAGCAGTACTGCCACGTAAACTTCTGGCCCGTAAAGCACTAGCGCAGGATAACACCTTTTTCAACCTTAACAACAACTCCCTTTTTTATTAATGACGCTGCGTGGTATTTATACTAAGCGCGTATGCCAAAATTAGCATATCTGAAGCAGCTTCTTTAATTCACTCAAAAGTTCGATTCTTGTGAATCGAATCTTGTGTATACCTTACAAATGTGCGTAGTTGAGTCTACATCTAACACGCTAATTCCAACATTATGAGCTAAAGTTTTGGAGAATAACTCAATATTGTGATTAAAAAGCTTAACTTTGAGATAAACGAATCAGCATATTATTTATTATTCGAGTTGAAAACTAATTAAACAGCAATAGCAATTTTTTAAATCCAATTTTGAACATGCATAAGTTTATTCTAGAATGTTCAAGGAAATGTAATAAATTTTTAAATGTTAATTTGTTTTGTGGCTAACTTGTATCAGAATGAAGCTTTCAAATTTTTATTACTTTACTAAGTATTATAACTTTATCTTACTACAGTAATTTAAATATCAGCATTTTTTTGTTTAAAATACCTCATCTAAAGAAAAATAGTGAGTAGTAAAAATTTTGAAAATTTACACAATTGATTTCAAATCTCCATGGATTCAGTTAAAATTTATTAAATGTGATAATAATAATAATAATAAAGTCATTGCAGTCGTTAATGTTTCTACAGAAACGAAACTTTCTGTAATGGTGTCTCAAAGGACTTTGATATTATAAGCTGTTAAATTATGCATTTTTCTTTGCCGAGAAACGGGATTTCAGTTCTATATCTAAAATTATATATGACCTATTATTTACATTTGAAATAATTTAATATTTTGAAGTTATTTTAAAAGCTCCTACTCTTAGACTATGTTCGGGCTTGGTATGCCAGACGCTGCTTCCTGTAAAGGCACCCTGGGGTACTATTGCAGTTGCAGCACTTCTAGTTGCAATACTCTAAGTCTATTCTCACAGTTGTATCTATGGGCCATTTCATTGCATAATTTATCAAATACTAAACATTTGCCATTTACTCTTGCTTATCTTCACCAGTGCATTCTCATTGCACTTGTTTTAAACTTTAACGGATGACGTAACTGATAACCAGATTCTCACATTTTTACAACACTTTCAACAGAATCTTTTGAAATGTGTTTCTCGTAAATAAACGAGATATTTAAAACATGGATGCATATTGGTGCTCTCATAATTATTTGTTCTAAAATAGAAGAGTTGTAATGAGTATTTACTGACTTTGATTTTCTACCCAAATTCAATTACTTTTAAAAGCTTCCTTATGCATACAAACATTTTAATTCCATTATACTAAAGTGTGAATGTTAATGTAATAATTATATCAAATGCAAAGCTTTTACCGAATTTGATTACGACGCAAGGCAAATTCTAATGTTCAGCAAAATGCTTAATCCATGTTGCATTAAATATCATATGCTACGTGAAATATCATATGCCACGTTCAACGTTCTTTTATTTATTTTCAGATAGACATTATCACGTGAACATTATGATTTCTTGCTTATAAGTATCAGTGGCTTCTATTGAAGAAAAGGATCAACTAGATGAATATATAACATATTGCTGAATAGAACCAAGTTAAACATCCATTTTAATACCAATGTAGGTAGATAAATATTTTAAACGCTTTACTTTCAACCTATCTTTTGAAATCTTCCTGTTTGTCTACTTATACAATTAATTGTTCTTTTCTTAAAATTATGCTTTAACACCTTTTTTGTAATTAAATAATATTTCAAATTAAAAATTGAAAGGGCATTTTTCAACAGTTTAACTGTTTGTGGGCGTTGTTGTAAAAAAAAATCGATTATAGTACGCAGTATTGGAGAAAACAAGAATCTTAGCCAATTTTTAGAAAATGACACTAAAATTTAAATTTAGGCTAAACGTACATCTATAATAGCTCCCATAAACCTTCAAAGTTTACGGAAAAGAAACATATTATAGCACTGTGTTAATAAAAGACAATGTAAATGTTTAGAGTATGTACGTATATGCGTAATTCATTGCATGTCCACAGTTATTCGAATTTAAAACAAACTTTTAGTATGAGAATATATTCAAATAACATAACTCTTTCTGGAGGCGTGTATTTGTACAAAAATGAAATTGTTGCAGAAAAATATACTTACGAGTAGAGACACATAAATTTAGGCTAAATGTACATCAATAGTAACACTCATAAACCTTCAAATTTTACTGTAAAGAAACATATTATAAAACTGTATTAATATAAGACAGTGTAAATGCATAAAAAATGTATATGCGTAAATCATTGCATTACCACAGTTATTCGAATTTTAAAAAACTTTTAATACGAGAATATTTACAAATAACATAACAACTCTTCTATTCTGGAAACGTGCATTTGTACAAAAAAGAAATATTTGCAGAAAAATATACTTATGTGAAACATAAATTGAATTTGTTATTGTCTTATTACTACTTTTAAATATTTTTAGCCGGCTAAATTGTAAATCCTACATTTTCTCTTAATATACACAGAAAAAAAGAAATGCTTAACTCTTTATCACTGATAAATATTTTTAAGTTGTACGGTAATACATATTTGTTGTTTAATTTATCCCTTTTCACGTTTAACCATGAACTATATATTATTTCTATTAATATGAATTTCTCACAATTTTGAAAAGTATGAAAGAAAATTTGATGAGGCCGTTGATCATTCAAATCTCAGTTTCAAACTGGCACAGGAATACTCGTTATTGAAAATAAATAAATGAGAAGATCAGTGAAACGATGTTACATGCGTGAATATTAGAAACTCACAATGCTTATGTACTTAAAAAAGAACATTTTATTCACTCTAAAATTAATTTCAAGGTGAAAATTTGAGAAGGGAAGAATACAGTAACTGACACAAATTGACTAAGGCATATATATAAAAACGAAAGATCTACTTCATCTTAATGTAACATCGTTATCAATAATAAATTAGTCAATAATAAATAGGGGTTATTGCATTTTTAAATTTTATATTTATTTTGGTAGTAGCTAAATTCAAGTCAGAAAGAAAACCACACACATTACTCAATTCCCCCACTCCAAACCCATCCCATGCTTATTATCCCAACAATAGATTAATTATTGGGTAAATAAATAAAATAAAAGATATCCGAAAGTTTGCAAGAATAAGAGATCCTACCTATAGAAAAAAAATTTTATTAGAGGATTTTTTTTTCTTTTATTAAACTTATTCTCTTAGTCAAGATGATAGAAAAGAAATTTGACGATACTGAAGAAGCAGAAGGTAATAAAACTATTTCTATTATATATTTTACACATTTTCTAGTACTTTTATTAGTCATTTTTCATATTATGGGATCTAAGAATTATTTTAATTCGAGAATTATATAATTCCGATGCAAACTTAACATCTTATATTCTCTAAATATTCTTAGAGGGAATCTAATGTGCTTCTCTATCCTGAACACTCTGTAAAAGTTTCGATAATGAGGTAACACACTCCCAAGTACCCCCTTCTAGGGAAGAATTCCTTATTTATGACAAGAAATTTCAAGTATAATGACTTGAAGCTGATACTTTCATGGGTACGCTCCCAATCTCTCAGGCATTCTAGTGCGGAATGTGTAAAGGATACCTTTCGTTTGATGTTAACATTTTTAAATTTTTCTTTCAAGTAAAATATACAAACAAGCTTTCGCTGATATAAAGAGGAAATGACTTTTCATCATTCAATTTGTATCCGGAGTTTTGCTGCTTCCCATCACTTAACGTCATTAATATCCAATCTCCTACATTATTGCTTAGGTAATGATTTTTCGGTGCGTTCAATATTTTACACCATATTACATTCACCGGAAGAATTCCGTGTCCTTATAATAATTTTTATCACAAATATTTTATCTTTTTTTTATAAAAACGTATCTTCTCTACCTCATTGGGTATCGTTTTTCCATATCGGCAGCCTTGTAAATATTCCCCGCATAAAGAATATGATTGATAAGCAAGGTGCAGTAAGTAGAAATCAATTTTTGCGCAATTACGTAAGCAATTTTTCCACGTTCGATTCGATGGTGTTTTTTTTAGCTTAATAAGCACACAAACCTACATTTTCTCGAATTTAAGCTTTTTTGACAAGCGGGAAATTACCTGGGAAGGGAAGGGGGTGGAAAGAAATAAATACATAACAAAAAGTTTTCTCTCGGGTTTCACAGGCACCCCAAATTCAATCAGTTTGTAAATGTATAAGATTAATATTCATTGCTTAATCGATTTCATAATGTGTAATAACTTTTAATGACTCAATAAAAGCTGCAGTATTAATGAAATGTGTTATTTTCTCTGATCTTCTCAATTTAATTAAAAGCTTGATAGAAATTAGTAAATATATGCAAAGCGTTACGGACATAATTTAAAAATCAAACGTAAAAATTTTTCCGTTTTCATTTTACAACATATCTGATGAGGGTAGAGTTTTTTTCGACTGTCGAGACTTTAAATAACTTTCATTTACAATAACATGCAATTTCTATGAAAGTATCATTTTTTTCCTTATTCGATAGGAGTTGATGATGTATTAATTGATGATATACATTAAAAATTATCTTTGTTGCAATAAAAAAATGTCCTCAAAGGTAAATACCAATTTAAGCAGTTTGATATGAGATGCGTTTTCCCATACGAGACTGCGAAGACTAAAATCGTAATAAAAGTGTTGCAAACTGAAATTATTTCCTTTAATTCTTTCATAGTTTTATCTTATGCATTTAGTTAATATTCGTAGAGGTTCTTCCAGTTCATACAAAAAAGTTATTTTAATATACATATGTTTCATTGTCTTTGGCACTAAGTTTTTACTAATCTCCATTCTTATACCATTAAGAAAATATTTCTATTTAGAATACATGATTTTGATACATCAAAGAGGTTATTTTTCCATTGAAAGAATGGACTTCCAAACCATGTTTTTTCTCGCTTAACCAATGAGTTTTGGTTACATTTTGGGTTTTTTTCCACCACTTCTCCATTTTACAATCACATCAACTGCTGTTAATTTTTCGATGCTCTATCCATTCAAGAAAGATAAAGCTAGATTTCCATATTCAAAGTTAATGAACTATTTTATACCCAACTGGAGATTCCTGGTGCACAAATGTTGTTCTAAACGGACGAAGCAAGGCACATCACAGCTGAGCAAAAAATACCTATCAATCAAGTGACAGTCGCTTGTTCGAAACATTTATGCCACAGAATATACTTTCATGTTCATGAGTACATGCTACAAGTGAAATTCAGCCCTCATTTGTTACTTCCCAGAATCTAACTACTCTGGAGATTTTCTCCATGTTCTGTTTCATTGGTTTCATTAATCTGCAATGGGGAGAGTACGGTGTTTCACTGTTCATTCGATTTGGTAGGTGATGTATGAATGACGATAGTTTTGCTATGCTTTCTCTTATTTCTTATTTTCTCTTACATTGTATAGCTGCAATAATACGACGTCTAAACAGTACTATCTCTTCGGAAAAACTGTTATTTATTTATTATTATTTTTTTTTTTGCTTTATGCATTAATTATTCAACTTATGTTCTAAGCTGAATTATGAACCTCATATACCAACTGAAATTTATCAATCTAGTACTTAAATTTTTCATCGCTCTTTCATTCAGTGTTTTGAGTAAATTACGTTTTTTTTAAATTCTGTTTAACGTCTTTACTTAAGGCACAAGTGCCGAAGTCCAAACAAAAAGAACATACCCATTTCAAGACTTCGCATGTATGGAAATTACCACCTTAAAAAACTCTCAGCTTAGTTTTTCTCAAACCCAAGAGGTGTCCATATACAGTTGGAGTGCAAATATTCATACATCGATATACCGTTTTGTATATTTTACGCAATTCAAGATTATTTTTCTATTTCATATATTATGCTTTGTAACTAAAGCAAATATCGCATAACACATTATAATGCCATAAAGGGGTGATTATCAGGAGCTGTAACATAGAGGTTTTTTATATATTGCCAGTAAGAAAATAAATTCCCCATCTTTAACACTTCCCGCAGTCTTTAAAATTTTTTAATAAGTGTATTTCATACTTTATATATTAGTATGTATTTTTATAAATTTGGCTTTCCTTGAATCGTCATAAAAAATTATTATGTGTGTTAAAATGAAATTAGGAAATTAATGAAAAAATTGTATATATATATATATATATATATATATATATATATATATATATATATATATATACATTCATGTTAAAAATTTCCTATATGGGCGATAATTAAGCAGGAAAGTGCGCTCACTTACACTCATTAAGGTCTGTAATATGATCTTCTGAATGTACACTTAATATATATAAGAAGAATAATAAGTGTTAAAGTGCATGACGAATACTTGACATCATTTAATATTAGTTTCACTTTCAATGTGCTTAGAATAGACACACGTAGCTGATAAAAAAAGTATATTCGAATATTATATAAAGGAATGGAGTTACCTGACGTACATGTGGGAGAGAGTACAAAATTACGTAAGTGTTGAAAGAGTACTCAAAATCGTAAGTTTACTCACTTCTTTATTAAATCAGACAAGTAATAAAAAAATGCTGTATGGCAACATACTCGAAACTATATACTCGTCTGAGATAGCTAGAAACCGCATGTTGTCCCCCCTTCTTTTTCTAAATAAAATCTTCATGCTCTTAAACTTTAAATTACAAAGCACATTATTGTACAGTTGGAGAATCTGTCACTCAAAGGAGATTCTGTGGGGTGTCATATTCCTTGAAGCTTTGTTTTGTTTAAGAAAAAGAGATTCAAGGGGAATTTGGAAGCTAGTTTGTCAGAGTTTACCTCCTGAATTTGTGAGAACAAAAGGTTAAGACAATTTTTGGAGAAACAGTTAAGAAATAGAGATATATCAGCAAGACAGGGTGACTTATTCCAACCACTGAGACAGCAAGAAGAAATCTCACTTGAAATCAGAGGAACGTGTGTTATACAAATTGACAATTAAACAGAAAAGGAAGGGATGAGGTTAAATTAAAAGGTGGTGTGCGGAAGCAAAGTAATTGATAAGATGAAATTAAAGAGAGTTTAAAGCTATTTATCATATACATTAGTTACTTTTCGTTGTCTTTCTCTCTCTTTGTATATATCATTGTATACATAGATATAATTACTTTAAAAATTGTATGTATTGAAAGAACAAAAAGACACATGTTAATAATAAAACAGAATAGTTAATTGCGTAATTCAAAAGTACAAAATTATTGTATTTTTATCAATGGTACTAACAATCCAAGTAAACAAAGACTTAAGAGGAAAAAAAGCATTTGCTTCATTCATTGTACCATTCATAAAGAGACGACATTAATCCTAACTATGTAACTTAGTATTTTGAATAACTTTTTCATTTGATGTATTTTGATTGTTATAAGCATTATCTTATGATTCTTAGATTAGTGTCTTTGTGCTTTGATAATAAAATTTTTATATGGGCTTCTAATTATTGGGTTTTACAAAGTACAGCAGGCCTAAATGTGTTCTGTTTCACAGTATGCTGATATTTATTAATGCTCCATTTAGTTTTTTGAAGAAGATGTAACTGTATACTTAATTTCGGTTTTCACTCTTTTTGCCATCATAATATATTTCGCTTCGAAGTTATACTTCTCTCAATACGCAGTAACCATTTTTCCAACGAGCTGACACTTCTTTCACTTCTCGTTTATTGCTAATACTTCCAGTATATGCATAATGCCTACAGGTTTGGACTCAGCGTACAACACTGAGAAATCATGATCTAGTGTTCATTTTTTTTATACCTCTAAATGTAGTATCGATAGATATCAACAGATGGCGCAACGAATTTTCACCTGGACGTTTATCATGAATTTCATAGGAAAGAGATGGCAGGAAATGGCAGAAAACGAGGGAATATACAGAGAGGAAAGAGAGTAAGTTGAAGCTTCTGCATCCCCCTCCGGAACCCAATTCCACTCACAATTTATTTCATTCTAAATGGAGCAAGGTGATGACGTTTTGATTTCCCATCATGCAACATCGCCCGTCGCATTAGCGTCGTTACGAGACAAAAAGGAGGTTTCTGCAGTGATGTTTCTGACCCCCTTTTCCAACTACTACGACAAATTTGTAGACACTGATAGGTCATGTATTTCCCACTCCATCCATAAAACTGAAAACAATTTAAGAAGAGACATTCTTTATCACCACCTTATCCGATATATTCTTAATAGATCAATAAAAACAATGTTAAGTAGCATTTATGAGAAATATTTTTACATTGCAGAAAAAAATGAGCTTGTTATGTCCCAAAAGAAACGCTACTGAAGTATAAAATATATCAAAGTATAAATATATTATTGCTTTACTTTTAAAATAAAAAAATTTCATTAAATTTTTTTAAGAGAGATTTTTTTTAAAAATATCTTTATCTCTTAAATCTCTGTTTACATATTACTCTTCCTTCTCCCCACCCTTAAAGGATAAAAAAAATGGAGTGTCACATAAAACTCATTTTATTTCTTGAATTTCAATTAATAATGAATGACAATACTCTCTAATGGCTATTATGTGATAATTCTGAAATACACGATGCAAAATTGAAATAAACTAGTCTAAGTAAAATAATGCGCAAATGACAAACAGCTTTTACCCATCAATATTTAGAGTTTATAAGATAACATTATAATATGATTCCCTGAAAAGTCATTTTAATAGCTGTAAGAATTTATTCTTCCTGTTTATAGGGAATACTGTTCATCCTGTTTATAGTGAATACTATGTATTGGTTGCCAGAGGAGCCAGCTGTACTCCAATCCTGGCGCGGTTCTTCATCTTTTGAAAACTCACGAGTTCATGGACCTGATCTGATGTTGCTGTCGATCGGGTGGGATAAGCAACAACATAATGAATACTTAGAGAAGAAAATCGATAAGTGTGTTACTTTTGGGCTCCTCCACATCATTCAGATTGTATATTAACAACCAATTTAATAATTCGAGGAAATGAACCTCAAAATGTACCTTTATAGTTTATGATGGAGATTTCAGTTTAATGATATGTAATTTTTTTTTTAAAGCGGAGGCATTTGTCATCAAACATCAGTTTAATGTTAAAGCATACTGACCAGTTGGTTATAGAAAGGAATAGTTAAATCCAGACTTACTCCATTCATGATTTCTGAACTCTGAGTTTCAGGATAAGTGATGTAAATCTTCATGATTACAATAGATTACAGTGTGCTAGTCAGTAGTTTATTAAAAGAACCATTGTAATTGTAATAAGACACACACATGAAAGCATGTACTTAAATTTCTTCCGAAAGAACTGTCGAGTAATATTTGTTTGGAACACTCTATCCTTTCATTGAAATATATTTCTTTAGTTCTTAAAAATAATATGTCTGCAGTATATCTATTTTAGAATTTTCTACATTGCAACTTCAGCTGTTTGTCACAGAAATTTTAAAAATGTCTTTAAACTCGATTAATGGGTATAAAATGTCAAAACTCTGATCATTTAATCATTGCTTTGAATTTACCTCCGCAATTAATGCTAAACTTTTTAGTTCGATCAATGACTCATTGTTTGGAAGCTTTTCTTATAAAAATAAATGACAGCCTATTGAATAGTTTAACTAGTTTAGTGGTTTACTTGGCAATGAAGTGCATCTATAACCAGTAAAGTTGGAATGCTTGGCTAATTCATTGAAATCGGTCAACAAATAGTCTTCGCTTGAACAGTTATTAATGCTATCTTTTTATTGTCAGTTCCTATCGCTTACATTTAAACTTTTCACATCTTCGATGAAGGCTAATAAGTTTCCTCAAAAACGATTGTTTGCCCCTTTTGAGTTTATTTCAGTCTGTACTATGTTCTTGTCTGAATACCTTAATTGTTACTTATTTTCTGTTGTATTGGTGATTTGGAGTAGATGTTACAAGACTCTAGAAATTTAGATGTAATTTTAGCTTAGATAGTGACTTCGAAATCTCTTTTCCACCTGCCATGACGAGAGGCATAGACTAGAATGCCCTAAACATAGAATGCAATTCCACGATGTCGAGAAACTTAAGTTGCATTCTCATAACTTGATAACAACTTTAATAATAAGCTCTTATCACCATCACCCCTGTAAGAATTTAATGATATTTAAAGTTGCAAATAAAATTATTTTTGCTATATCGCTATGTATATCAAAGTTTTTATTTAAAGTATTTATTTATTTATTTATTAATCCCTAGTAAATCTATAAAAAATATAGCAATATGAATAAAATACAATTATAATACTTTTTCATTTGCTTACTGTTTTACACTCAAAAACTCTTAAGGTGTAATAGTTATCTGAGCGAAAAAGTTTGGCTTCTGCCGAGAATTAATAAACACATGAACATTAACTTAAGTTTTTTAAGAAACAAACAGTACAAAATCTCTCTTTAAATAATAATTTCATTCAATAATTTTTTTTATTATACAACTGCTAATCATATCTCTTTATAATTATAAAAAGTTTGCTTGAATTACTCTTTTCGAGTTTACTTAGACTAAACATGTAATAAAAATTATTTCCTACTTTTATATGGATAAATATAAAGCAAATTCTAACTGTGAACAGATAACTTGAAAAGAATACAGCTCATAATTTAATAGTGCGTGAAACCTCTTTTAAATTTATTTTTCTGACTGCTCTAAAATTGTTTTACCCTATTTCAAATCAAAAACCTTACAAATCCAAACTTTTAACTGTCTGTGAAATTAACAATAGAATTAGATTAATATTGATCTTCCTCGTTCCTTAAAAAACTAAACTTCATTGTTACATCAAAAAAAATCAAGAGTTAAAATTTTCATTTTATTTGCTCGCTCTACGTTTACCACGGATTCCCTTGTTTAAGCAGTTTTAAGTGAACTTCTGTAGAGAAATTCCCTAGCTACACAGCGCTTAAGATTGACATGAAGAGAGACTAGAGTAGAAAATCCCTTGAGTTTTCCGTTGTTTAAGATTTAATTAACAACCTTATTTATATGCAAATACATGTTAAGACTGAAAGAATACGAAGCATCAATCTATTAAATAAAGGAAAGCCCCTGCAACATAATTTTAATGTATATTAACTCGTTTCTTCTTTGTGTTTTATCTTTAAGAAATTTGTACATGGACGAGAGATCAGGAAGTCATGATAAATGAATGGGTGTATTTAAAAGTACGAATTATGCACTTTTAATCATTATGTTTTAATAAACTGTCTCTAAGTAAATAAGACTTTTCAAAATACGAACCGTAATCTAAAATATTAATATTAATTCATTTATAGTGCTTCAGTAGTTAGAGGCATATATTGTACCGAGGAGGCTAATTTCTTTAATAGAAGTAAATCACACAATGTTGGGATTTACAAATTTATGTATGTGCTTTATGAATTTATAAACGCTATTTATATGTCATAAAAAATATAATATATTATTTTAAAAATTATGAAACTATTTCTTCAGTTTATTGATTTGTTAATAGGTAAAACATTCATTACTGCATACTTTCTTGTGTGGTACGTGTCATATAAGACATTAGACTCTAATAGCAAAGGTATCGCATGGTCTGAAGACGTATTGGTACAGTAAACCTCTTCGGAAAACAACAAAGCTTATATGAGTTCATGGCCAGCGAATAACTTTTATCTCTAATAATCGTATACTTAATGTCGAATTATTTTCAATGACATACAAGTTCCTTAAATGAAAGAAAAAAGCATGAAGGCTTGAAATTAACTGTACAATACCTTTAACTTAACATCAAGCCACATTATTAAAAGTTTATTGTTATATGTTTATTGTTATATTTTCTATCCCTTCCTTGATTCTCTTTACCAATTGATTAACTATTTTAAAACAAAAGTATTTGGTTTTTTAAAAAATTTGGATTCTAATACCTCTACGATATTAAATCTAAATAATAATAAAAATAAATCAATTTTAAAATATTATGGAAACTTGGGATAAGGTGAGTAAAATATCAAAATTATTTTCAGAAATCTCATGGGAATTTAAATCGAAGCATTTTATTAATCTTTCTGTATTCAAATATCTGCCAAACTCCAGACGTTATATCCGAGGAATCGATCGATGTAAAGAATTCTGGAAACTTTCGTGGAATTCATAACTTGGAAGTCTGTTGGAATAAGGCTAGCCTATTCCTTTGCAAGACAATATGAAGGTGACAGGCGAGAGAATTTTCGAAGGGAATACATCTACCACTGGAGAATTCTTAAAAAGTCTCAGGGAAAATAAGAATTGAAGAATCTCGATTTCTCACTCTGATCGTGACTAAAATTTTTAGTATGGCTCCGGGGCCAAAAGCTTCTGTTACACGCAAAACATGACAGCAGTGTCGGAGCAATTGAACAAAACAGCGTGGTTTGGTAGGAAAATAAAATTGGAGAAGCATAACAAAATATGTTGGGTGTGTATTGATTCGTGTTTCTTTTTTGTTACGTGTACACCAATTCGGTGTTAACACTCTTATAAATAAAATTAAAGCACTTAATGAAACAAAAGATTTAAATTAAATTTTCTTTCATTTCATTTCTGATTTATTTTAAGAAAGCTAAATAAAATCTCTTTTATTTTATGTTGCTTTTTGTGGATGTGTTTTAAACATTTATTTGAAAATACTTTCTAACAGTCATCATTTTATTTTAACATCTAATACTTATTCCCCGTGATTTATAAAACTTAATCATATCCCTTTTACATTATGTGTATTCATTTTATTTTTGTTTTGTTTTTTGGATATTTTCCTCAAATAGGCTATTTTTTCTTTTTTTCATGCTTCGTTTATATAAATTCTTAAAATAAAAATATATCAAATAAATTATTTCTTGTATAACCGAAAATTCTATGTTATTCATAAATTTATCAATGAATTATTTGTTTGCTGTTGGAAAGGAAAATTATTCTCTTTTAAAAAGCATTCATTATTAAAGGTAATCCATTTTTATAACAGCAAAGCTTTTAAACTGCACAATTAGTATAATTTATCCTATCTCTAAGCCGAAATGACAAACGGAGAGTTGGATTTTGGAACATTTTAAATGGAACCACTCTGTTTTGGTAATCGAGATAACATTTAAATTGCGAAACAATAAGAGTTTGGAAATTCTAAAAGCATGACTTTGGGATAAGGGATTACTGTGTTTGATGAACAAACCCTAAAGTTAGATTGATATTGCAATATTTATTGAGTTCAGAAAGAATATGCCTTCTAATTTTAGAAATTGGGATAAGCACAAATTATTTACGGACTTTTATAGTAAAAAAGTAATTAGTTGCATTATGGATGTTCTTATGCAAATGCATTTCCCTGTTTTATTTTGTAAGTGCGTGTATATTACGTAACTATTGAAAGTAATTAGTTAATGTTAATTGTAAGAATTTTGATTGTAAATGAATACTTGTACTTATGTAATATTTGTTTGTGTATTGTAATATTGTAAATGAATGTAGTAGATATATATGAAAAGAGGATATGATGTATAATGTGAAAAAACTAAGTATTATTGCAATTAAGTATGTGTTATTGTACTGAAAATTGTTAATGTTAACTATATAAAGCTTGTTTTGCAAATGAATGTATGTTTGTAAATACTTATACGCTGCTATATGAAGTTGTTAATGTCTTTATATGTGTTTATTGTATTGTAATTGTGCGTGTAAATTTTTAAACATATTTAAATTGTTAGTGGAAATGTATTGTTGATATAAGTATGTCTTGAAATATGTAGGTGTACGGGGATACTTCTGTTTGGATATTTGTAAGCAGAAGAGTGTTGAAAAGGCTTTGTATAACTGTAAAAAAAAATGTACCTAATTTTAGAATACCTACTTATTTATTTAATTTTGCAATGTAAGTAATTTTGTAACTATATGGGGATTTCCCCTAGGAGTTCAGAGTTTTATAGAGTAAGGAGTTAGAGTTTGGCCTGGACAGATGTTTGACTTGTCCAGTGCTAGCAATTGGGGCTCTTTAGCAGGTTTGTTGTCGAGTGATTAGTTTTCAGATGTTCTGTATGCCGAAAGGCGGGACAGTGAATTTATTGATATTGCAAATTTTCAAAATGAAGAAAACAAGAGAAATACTTCATAAAAATTTCAATATGTGTAGAGATCAAAACGTAATGTAAAATAGAAAATTTCGAAAGACAAGAAATTAAAATTTTCTAATCTCGAACTTTTAACTTAGAATCAATATGTATAAATGTATTTAATCAATTTTTTCCTTTCTTAGTGAAAATTTTATTCAAAAACTTATACATCTTTTCGGAACCTAAATAAATATTCTTTAAACAAATGTGATTGCAACGGAATCTAATTTTTTTTTTTTTTTTTTTTTTTTTTTTTTGGGAGGGGGGTGAAGCTTTTAGAAAGATCGGAAACCTACTGATAAAAAAGACTGAAGGTCTCTTTTGGTTTACTTAAATGAAGTAAAGGGGATTAAACGTTTAGTATCTGAAATTTGCATACATATATTTATGAAAAGTGGGGTCTTTTTCATTTAGAATTTCCTCGTCAAACAAGTATTTAGGAAAATCACATGCTAGCAAAATAATATATACATATCAGAAAAGTGCACTTAAATTTTCAAGCATGAGGCTTTCAATTTTACAAACTTATAAGTACTAAGCTCTGGAACTTGCATGATATTTAAATTTTTTATATATTTCATGCATACACAAATCAAAATAAATAATTTTAATTTTTATAAAAATGAAAATATACAAGAACTCCTTATACGTATTAGTGCATTGTATATTTGACTACAAGAAGGCATTAACTTAACTAATCTCGACCTTTCAACCTAGAATATTTTGCAATGATTTGGTTTCACTGATTTTTTTATTGCCAACATAGACGTTTATGGACATCAGTATTTAATTAAGTTAAACTGAAGCTTGACAAAATTCTATGAAATGGATTTCTGGACTTTTTATTTCTATTTTTAAGTAATTAATGAGAAAGACTGAATTTTAAAAAGTAGTGTTCGTTTTTCTTTTTTGCGTTTGTTAATTCGAATTACGACCAACCAACTCAGAGAACAAATGCATGACTAGCAGAGCATATAGAATGAAAAAGTTTGGAAATTAGAAAAGTTTCTCTGATTTCACGATGGTATCATTTATCAACCCCTTGTCTCTATCCAACGAGGCTATATAATTCTTCTTCCCCCTTTTCTCAAAGAAGACGACAAATTTCAAGGAATATCTTCACTTTCTGTTTGAAAGTCATATTTGCTTTACGAGACATGTGTTTTAAGAACTAAATGCATTCCTAAATCGAAATTACTTGTAGCGGATAATGTAACGGGGAATTTTATAATTAGATAATTACAAAGTAAGGTAAACTGGGTAATCTTTTCGTAGTTTGCAATTATACGGCGGCAGTCCCAAAGGACCAAAAAATTATTTTCTCATCCGTTGCTCATTTTCCGAGAGATGATTACGATTTGTTTATAACACTCCGTCTTCATTCTCGCCCTCTATCCCCCTTAAACTAACTTCGATTCTAGACGCGCGCGCGCTCTCGTCTCTCTGTTTTTCAATTCCTATCCAAAATAAATCTCTTTCAAACAAGTGATTGGAGAAATGTCTCTTATAAGTCACTAATTACTTTCGGTTACAAAGCACGTCTGGTTACCATAGCGACCATTTCGCTCTCCTTGTGCTTCCTCTTCCCATCAAGAACTTCAAGAGTCAAGTCCTAAAAGCGGGTGAGGGATTTTTATGGGGAAAAGTTTCGGGGTGTTTTCCCTCATACTCTTGCCCCGTTTATTTTTGTGGTTAAAAAATTATTGATTTAATCCAGTGTTTAGGTAATGCTTTGTAGATTAATAAACAAACTCTTGAAGTTAATTACTGTTGAATAAAATTTGCCTCTGATTTGTTTTGCAACTCGAGCATAATTAACACAATTTGGATCGGCCGCTCACCCAGTTTGAACATATTCATTAACAGAAATTGAAATGTGCGGCAAATTATGAGCTCGACGGAGAAAAATTAATCGGAAGCACTTCCAGAACCGTAGCGAGATAATGATCCATTGTCTGAAGGGAAATAATGTGAACCAGACATGAAAGAATAAATGTTCTTCTCAATTAGCGGAGAATTGTTTCTATTAATGACAATTGGAATTAAACTGTCATACATATTTAAACAGTCAATATTTTTTTCTCTTTATGATTGGATAATGTGATTGGTGCAGTCGAATCGAACCTCAATGAGTAATGAATGGGGTTCGGTTTCAAACATGCTCAGTCGCTCAAATCATGAAAGTATCTACCATGAAAGATAATGTGAAAAGAAAGTATGACGTAGAATTTTTTTATGAATTAACAAAGAATGTACACACACAAGTACATTGAATGGACATGTATTAGGATACAAAGCTTGTACGTGATAAACCGTATGTAGTGATTCCTGTTTTTCTGTAAACTTATTAGGCCAAGAAGTGATTAATGTCTATGAGAAAAAAATGGTTTAATACTTATAGACCTGCGCAAGTAAGTAAATGCTGTTGGCAAAATTTGCCTAAGAATGTATGAACTTCTACAGCATAAAAAAAATCTTAATATTTTACAATATTAATATTCGGTAATATTATCATTTCTACCATTTTACACCACAAACGTGACGATTTCCCCCTATTTCAGCACTTCAGCGAGACGTATACAATGAACACGCCATAGAGAAAACTTTAAGAAAAACGCTTTAAACTTCACTGGACACAAAGTTTTAAGTTGGTGATTAATGAATGAAAACCGTAGTGTCAATTACCTTACATTAAAATCTAATTTTGAGCACTACAACCTAATTTGTGGGTCGTCTACATCTTAATCAAAATTGTTTCTAGATGAATAAAAATAACCATAAATTTCCCCTTTAAACGTATTTGATACCAAATTGTTATTGAAATTTTATAGTTTTTGAGATTACATAATATCAAGCTTTTTTTTAATAACTTTTCTATAAAAAGCTTATATGTATATGTATGTATATATATATATATATATATATATATATATATATATATATATATATATATATAAATATATATATATATATATATATATATATATATATATTTCATGTTTTCGGCAAATTAAAAAAAGTAACTTTTGTTGTGAAATATAAAATTGCTCAATTAAGTTTTTCCATCCAAATATTCTTTAGTTAATACTCATATTCAACCTCAAGCACATTGCTGGTCTTCAATGAAAATTTTCATTTAGGGACTAAAATTTTGAGGGAGGGTTGAGAAAAAACTCTTTTATACATAATAGCACTTGCCAATATGAATAACTTAGTGTTATTTCATAATTCCACATATGAGCTTTTGCCACATTAAAGAACCAATTTTAAGTGTAACATATCAACTTAAAACATAAAATTGAATTGTTTGGACATATCAACATCTGACATAACTTCACACACACACACACACACACATATATATATATATATATATATATATATATATATATATATATATATATATATATATATATATATAGAGAGAGAGAGAGAGAGAGAGAGAGACTGACTTAATGTAAGCATTGGGGTTTTAACAATTTGCGAAGAATGAGATTTAAATTTTTAGCATTATTTCTCTCAAAACGACAGGATATCAAGTCGTAAATTAAAACATAAGTGAATTAATTTCATGAAAATTCAGCGTAAACGTAATAAGCTGATAGATTCATCTTGCTTTGATTTGTTTCGCTGCGCACGCCATGCTGGAGTGCCCCAGTAAGGAGATGAATGATAATTAATTGTCGGAACATACGAGAGTAGTATGCTTTCGTCAAATGACCAGTATCGATGCAAGACTAGCCTATTCTGCTACAGAATTCATTTGTAAACATTTTATTCCCCGTGAAAAATCCAAACTATAATTTTTCATTGAGTTTTCCCTGATGGATAAGAGGTTTTGATTCGTTGATAAATGTTTGTGCAATTTTTTTTCTCTGTGTAATCCACTTTAAGGGAAAAGCCAGTTATCTTGAGTAAAAAGGTAATAGAGTTTTTTTAAGACAGTAAAATCAGAAAATGTTTATCTGATTAAATGGAAATGATTCTAGAAGGAGAAATTTACAACTGGTTAAAATACTTAAAGCTCTACATAACCAGTTTTACCTGACTTATGATAGGTTCGTATAACTGTCTGGATGACCTTCCTTCAAAGAGAAATTTCCATAAACAGGATATAGACTAAAAGAAACTAATTGCCAATAACCCTAAAAAATAATTATCTGTTTTTGGTAACAATGTGATTGACGTTTATTTTAATGCCGTTTACTAATATTGCGTAGTATTGATTCAAAATGTCGACACTTGTAACAATGTCAAGATATTCTTTAAAAAGAAGCTTTTTTATGGTTGGAACTACCCATTTTCATATTAAAAAACCTTTAAAAGTCTGGATGCTAAGATTATTGGCTTATTTTATAGGATAAAATGTACCTCACATTATTAGAGATTTAAAGGACTTTATAAACGAATAAAGGTAGCAATAAACGAATTAGCACCTGAATATTTAAAGCACCTGAATATATAAGTAGAGTTTATACGTATACACGTCAATCAGTCAAAATGTGTAGTTCCATTGACAAACCAAAAGACTAAATTTTAAAAGATCTCTTAACGTTTTCTACAAAACTACTTAAAATTTAAAATTAAACTTAAAATTACTTCAAATTTAAGTGTATTTTACTATTAAGTGTATTTTACTTATTTCATACACATTATTCATATATTTCAGATGTCATTCATAAATTTAGAATTTTTATGGTATAAGTCACATAAATATCACTAACTAAAATTATTGTAATACTTAGAATGGATATCGGTAACTCAATGTCTGAAACACAAAAATATTTTTCACAAAGCATTACGATCTTATATTTAGATTTGCCAAATAAAATTTTAGAAAAATATCTTCATGTGAAAATATGTACTTTTTCTAGTTTTTTGCAAATAAAACCGGTTAACATGCACAGAGGTATGTCATCGAAATGCGAACAGCTGGATTTCCCAAATGAAATAAATAAATCGCACTTTCATTGAGTTTCTAATATATGGTAAGGAAATTTTTGCCGTGGCATTCCATTTCTTTCGTAGCATAATCTCCACCATTTCTTTTGCAAATGTTTGGCAAAAGCTTTCTCCTCTCAACCTTTAACGTAGCCATTAACTGAGCTTTAATCCTTGGAGAGTCTTGAAGCGCAGTCCCACCACGCTCCAGTTCTCCTCAAAAATGCTCGTCGAAATTTAGATAAAGATGTTAGGCTGTGTAATTGAAATTTTCTATACTCATGTTCCCATATTTTTCCATCACAACCTGGGAATTATGGCATGTCTTTCATGTAGAAATAGGGATCTTCTCACAGCCCAAAAGGAAGTGAGTGAATAATTGCGGAAGCTGTCAAGCAATGCACAGTAGACACATCTTTGTCTTATACAGTGAGACAAAATTAAATAGCAAAAAGCATCCTCATACTAAGCATCCTCAACTTCTATTTGAACCATTGGGACGACACTATCAAAAAGAAACTATTTTTGGGTCATACGCCATACCTAGGTCAAGCCATCTTGTGACGATCGACCCTTGATTCGTCTGCTCATTGGAATGATTTCTGCTGGTCAAGAATCTAAAACTTCCGTCCCTGATACGATTCAGTCGGCACTCATCATCTGTCATCGTTATGAGAGACTTGGGTATAGTTGCAAAACATATATATCTCAAAGCAGTGAGACTCCTCGTTCAGCACATGTGCTGACAGTAGTCCTGGGAATCTCCCTAAGGATTTATGTGACCCTTGACATTCGTAAACTGTAATTTTCACCGTTATTTGCAAAATGCTCTTTCTCTCTTTAGTTTTTCTACATTCATTTTTTAATTCTTTTTACATTTCTTTCATCTAAAACAACCATATATCTCATACTAAGCGGTGGCGGCCTTTCATTATACACTCATGGACAAAAAAATTAGCGCACCAAGAAATAATTGCGGGATCGTAACGAAACATGCAATGAAGGTACATGTCGGGGAGATATGCAAATGATTAGAAATGCAGCGTGATTGCGCATTACGTATAGCCGGTAGAGGGCGTTGAACATCGTACTCTGTGGAGTATAAAACAGGTAACCAAAGCTTGTTTGAGTGTGCTGAATCATTTACAAAGGAAGAGCTGAGATAGACATGCCATTACGCCGTGTTCGAAGACAATATAAGCAGTTGTCGCAGTTTGAGAGGGGGAGAATCGTCGGGATGATGGAAGCTGGGTGGTAAGCTAGGCGAGCAGCTCGTCAATTAGGCCGTTCTGATTGAGTTGTGATGAGGTGTTGGGACCAGTGGACCCGAGAGATGTCATGTACACGAAGACCAGGCTCAGGACGCCCTCGACAGACCAGTCGTCGAGAAGACCGCCACATCGTAAGAAATGCACGCGTACAGCCAACTGCTTCATCGGCCGCCATCCAGGCACAGGTAGCACCTTCACTAGGGGCCTCTGTGTCTTCTCGAACCATACGAAGGCGCCTGGCTGAAGGACAGTTGGTATCGCGGCGCCCATTACGTGTGCTGCCCTTGACGCCCACCCATCGACGCCTCCGTTTGGAGTTTTGCCGCGCACGAGGAAACTGGACTGCAGCGGAATGGAACCAGGTCGTCTTTAGCGACGAATCCAGATTCAATCTCGGCAGTGATGACAATCGTGTTCGTGTGTGGAGAGCCCGTGGTGAACGCTTCAATCCTGCCTTTGCTGTACAGCGACACATCGCTCCCACAGCTGGTGTGATGGTATGGGGTGCCATTGCCTACAATACACGGTCACCCCTAGTATTGTTCCGTGGCACCATGACAGCCCAGCGGTATGTTCATGAAATCCTGCAACCACATGTGTTGCCACCCATGCAACAGCTCCCAGGAGCCATTTTTCAACAAGACAATGCTCGGCCTCATACGGCAAGGGTGTCACAAGACTGTCTCCGCACTGTTACTACCCTTCCTTGGCCTGCCCGATCCCCAGATTTGTCTCCAATCGAGCATATCTGGGATCATTTGGGACGACGAGTTGGGCATCCCACGAGTTTGAACGAACTAGAGGCAAGGTTACAGCAAATATGGAACGAAATGTCTCAAGACATCATACAGAACTTGTATGACTCAATGCCCGATCGTATCGCATCGTGCATTCGCGCTAGAGGGGGTCCAACGGAGTATTAACTCCTCCGTTCTTTTGCCTTTTTCTCTGAAATAAATTATCCTTTTTCTTTGATTTTCTTATCATTTACTTATATCAAAGTGGTCATTACGTATGTAAAATTTCGTTTCATTTTGACGACTCCTTCTTGGTGCGCTAATTTTTTTGTCCATTAGTGTATTTCCACGACGAAATTCAGTTAACTCAGATTTACTCAGCATCTTGCATGCTTACCTTTATGACAGTCTGTTCACTGCGCAACGTTTGTTTATTAAAAGCTAACGTACTGCAAACGGAAATTCAATCAATGATGTTTGAATTTTAACAGTAAGACATATAATACATTTTAACAGTAAGGCATATCACAGTATATTTAGAAATTTATTACACTTACTTTAATCAGCAGATTTAATTATTCCTATCCACCAGTAAAGTCATCTGCTCAGTTGTAGTAGAATTGTCACAAAACAATACATATAATTACCTATTTAAACTGTCACAAACAACTGGAAGTTTAAATAAAACAGAAACTTTTTAAAGCGTCACTTTAAGTAAAAAGGACCATTACTTTCCGTTCTAATATTAAAGGAATAGCGTACGTCTTAAGTAATAAGTCATAATACGTATTCAAAGAAGGTATTTTGGATACCCACCCCCATTTTAGAGAATTAATTTTCCTACAAAGGACTTGTTGCTATGCCATACTGATGTGCGTATAATACGGGTGAAACGTGAGTCCATAGCTGCTGCGTACTCTGAAAATACTTATCTTTGGAAAAGAAACTACTCTTTTAAGCAGTATTCCATGCAATTTTATCTTCATTAAGTAATCTAATTTTCTGCATCAAATTGGGAAAGACGTTAGGTTTTTCCTTTGTGGACTTGGATTTGACTGCCCACGGTCACTCACCTGAAAAAAAAAATAAAAGTGTCATTTACTTTGAGAGTTAATTTTCCTACAACGTTATTGTCACCTTTTCCATAAAAAATCAAACATAAGTTCCTTGTTGCTAAGTGCGCTGAATGCCTATTAATTTGTTATGCAAGTGTTTTTAATTATACAGAAGGTCGTTCGCACTTTATGGAAACGATTTTGTAATTTATTTTTGTCGATTGCATTTTAAGATAAAAATTTGGCAACTTCAGAATAATCGTATGCTACTGTTTTGTTTTGATTGGAATGTAAAATAAATGATTTATTTTGAGAATGACTCCTAAAATTGACAGATAGCTCAAAGATTACGTAACTGCGCTTTCCGGGGAGAAATATTCGTCTGAACAAATTATGAAGCTGTGTAAAAATCACGGTTATGGAATTTCAAAAGAAAGGTATTCATAATATATTAAATTTGAATGGAAAAAAAGTCTAACTGTAAGTAAAAATGAAAACATGACCGCGAAACCTCATCCTAAGATTGTTCGAACGCAGGTAAATATCAAGAAAGTAAAGTCTATGATCCTTAAAGAAAATCCGCCGACTCAAAGATCATTTGCATGAAAACTAGGAAAGTCTTCCGGCACTATAAAAAAATCATTCATAAAGATTTGAAGTTAAAAAAGACGTTTAAATCTAAAGTTCATCTGCATTTTGCCAAAGCATATTGCTGAAAGAAAAACAAATCGTAGGAAATTATATGAAAAACACCTAGCTGCTGAAAAATGAAAATTTGTGGTAACACTCGATAAGGTATGGGTGTATTTCAGTGACTGTAATAAAAAAAGATCATTTTTCTATTGCTCGATTGACTGGGATGACCGTAAGAAATGGCCTCGTGAGTGTAGAGAAAAGTTCCCAAAGGGATTCATGATAGTTGCAGGATTTTGTTGCAACGGCAAATTAAAAATCAAAAAAGTCTCAAGTAAAGCCAAATTTAATTCACTCTATTATCAGCAGAATATTTTAGAACCAATTTTTGAAGAAACAATTCCAGTATTATATGGAAAGAACATTGATAAAGTTCAGCTTCATATGCGCAAAGTCTCTAGTCACACCCTTAAATCAACTGCCGCTTTTTTTTCAAAGAAAGAACCAGAAACAGGAATAAAGTGTATCCCATTTAATGAAATACCTGTAAAATCACCTGACGCTTCTCCAAGGTTGTGCTTTCAGTTTATTAAAGAAAGCCTACTAAAACGGCATCCAAGAACACAGAACGGACTTAGGAAAACGGTCCAAGAGGAATGGTGTAAAATTGACATGACAGTGCTAAGAAAAAGTTTACTTTCATGGAAAAATTCGAGCTAGAGCTATTGTCAAAAACCATGGCTATCAGATAGAAGAAAATCGCCGCACAAAATATGGCATTTATACATAAAACGTAACTATCACAATCGTTTCTATAAAGTGCGAATGACCTTGTGTATTTTCTTTGAATAGTATATCGAAGGACCTAATAAGAGTGTTTCTGTAGTGACTTTTCACTCTTTGGTCTGACTGGGCTAAAATCATTATAAAGTGTAGCTTTAAAAAATTGTAGATACAAACTGAAAAATACTAATCACCCAATACGTTTTAGTAGTTTCTGTTCGGATATTTAGAGACAAGCACGAAATTTTAGGTTAGAGCATAGTTTGTTTCATTCGTTAATATTAATGAGACGCTGTGCTACAGTGTGTTGTTGATCTAGACGTTGAGGACTAGGAGGTATTGACATCCTTTTCTTGTTATTAATGTGTTATTTTTGTTCTTTATCCTCTGACGTGAAAAAAAATTTCGAAATTTTCTCATACCGCTATCACTCGAAGGAGCGACTAAGAAAAAACCAGTGTTTGCAAAATCTAAGGATAATCAATAACAATTTCACATCGGTAGCAGCTCAATAGATGGCTTCATAATTGGGAAGGAGGTTCAGCAAATCTTCAGATTTCAAAGATTTTGCTATAATCGTGCTCCAATGGTTTTTGCCAAGCTGAAATCAAGTGAAACGAGTGTCGTCGATACGCATGTTGGACGGAAGGCCAGAAAAAACAAGCAGACAGTATAGTACAGAGGTGGAGAACGCGCGGCCTTAAGGCCGCATGCGGCCTCCGTGATCTTCTTGTGCGGCCTTGAAATTATTTTAGGAATTGTTGCTATGTCAGTTATTTATAATTTAATACTATTATTTTTCTATTGCATTTCTTTATAACGTTAAAATTATTTTTAAATACTTCTACTTTATTATTTTTATTTGAAGTGGTATTTAAATATGTAGTTGTTAATTAAAATTTAAAAATCTGGATATATACCTGTTCTTACATAAATAAAAATACAGTGAAATATAAAAAATTACAGTGGCATCTATGAATCGTATAATTTTATAAAAAAAATTAATAATTAAGGATTATTATTATAACAAGTTTTTACCCTTATGTGAATACAAAAATATTTTATATTGTAACTTTTTAAGTCAAATAGTAAATAAATAAGGACTTAAATTTTTGTTGTTATTTTTCTATATAATGCACCAAATTGTTAAAACTATACCTAACTATAATAATTTCTTAAAAGTCGCATTTATAGGTACATCAACATATGCGGCCTCCTTTATTTCTACCTAACTTACATGTAGCCTCTAATGGTAAAAAGGTTCCCCACATCTGGTATAGTAGTTAGTTACGTCGGCAAAATTTATTAGGAACGGTTTCGGATACATTTATAGTGTATCCTTCTAGTTGGCCAGTTTTGTTTGGTATTATAACGATATCTATATATTTAAGTTGCTAAGCCGACTTTTTGAGCAGCCCGTGAGAGAAAACTATTGCATCAATTAACTTAATTTTGGTCTTATACGAAAGATTGTAATATGTAGATTTGTCAAATTTGGTGTTTGTAACCACAATTTCTATTAATTAGTGATAATTTACAATTCAAAATTGATTTCTGCGCATGCTCAGGGGTATTTTTAAATCTGGCATTAGAAGCTCATTGTTTCTGCACATGCTCAGTAACATGTTTTAATGATAAACATGTTTATTCCGAGGGGTCTCTTTAGATCTCTCTCTGCCATTTTTATATTTATGATAATTATGTTTGTGAAATATAAGATTAAACCTGATGGAAACTGTTTATTTTGCGCTGTTTAATTAGCGAAAATTTACAATTTTAAAAATTTGCTTTCTGCGCATGCTCAATGACATTTTTAAATCTGGCTTTAGAAACTCCATAAGCACGAGGCCATTTAAACACATTAATTTGTTTCTGCGCATTATTGTGATTTTCAACATTTGGCAATGATGTGTTGAGTATGATTTGTATATTAGTACATTTATTTACTATCTAGCCGTCATGTTTTGGTGGGTACTAGCTAGTAAACTATAATTTTCCGATTTATTTATTTTTATATTACTTCAGTCTAGTTTTAAATAAATTTATTGTTTTAGCTACGACTCTGTGTTTGCTGTTACCACAAAACCTTGGCACTGGGAATTAGTAAGGAAGATAACAGTGGTTATGAACACAATTCAGTTTTATTTTACCCATTCCAGATTTTTTTTTCAAGAATTTTATGCCTTTAAAACTCTTAAAATGCTGAAAGTAGTATCTATTATTGTGTTACTCTTTATAATCTCAAATTTCGATTGTACTTACTATCACTGAATACTAATATAAAATAGAGGATTGCCTGCGTAAAATTGTTAAGGTTTTCTAGACAAGTAATTAGGAACAAAGCCAAGATTTATTCTTAAAAACATGAATAAGGAATCCTTTGAATAACAGTCAGTCATCTTTCACAGAGAATCCATTAAATAATGTCTAGAATGGGAAGAATGATAATGTCAAGAATTTTATGCCTTTAAAACTCTTAAAATGCTGAAAGTAGTATCTATTATTGTGTTACTCCTTATAATCTCGAATTTCGGTTGTGCTTACTATCACTGAATATTAATATAAAATAGAGGATTACTTCTGTTAAGTAAAGTATGTAAAATAATGAAATGATTTTTTATTCTCTATCAGCGTACAAGGCAACAAAAATGTAGATTTAAGTCTCTTTTTATTCAGGGAAAAATTGTAAACTTCATGGAAAACAGTAAACTCGTAAAAAATTCTCCTACAGTCTACCCTCCCCAAAACGATGTGACCATTTGAACGCCCCCTCAGGCTTGCTAAATCGTCCCCTTAGGACTGTAGTTCCCCCACCAAGAATCACTGGGAATAGAGAAAACTGTTTACACTTGTTGAGAACATCTCTCCTGACATAAGACTGATGACTCCCTTTAGTTACATGACTATGCAAGAACATGATCAAAACATCAAGTATTATATTCTGTACGTTCAGTTAACGATAAAAGAAAGACATGCGATAATTTAATACATTTTTTAAATGGGAAAAATATCTTTTCTTAAAATCAGCCATTTACTTTTTTTTAACTCATTAATACGTCATATTCATTGTTGGTTGATTTTAAGCCCTAAGCTTATCTTTCTCCCCAAAATTCTTAGGAAAAAGAAAATTAAACCAGTCATTATTCATCCATCTGCAAGACTGATAGTCTTACAGGTGATGATTGCGTGAATGATGATAAGTAAGAATTTACCTTCTGATCAACTCATCATTAAAGATGTTGATGAATATATACGTAACTAGTCCCACGATTAATAGTTTCTTATCTGAACTCGAATCCGAAAAGAAAGATGCAAGCCGTTTGGAACGCATCTCATTGTTTTGGTTTGGTTTGGTTTGGAGCACTACGGTGTACTTTTTGCTACACAAGGGCTAATTAGACCGAGCCCTACAGTTTAAAGCCTATTCCGAACGGCTACAAACATCCATGCCATGGGACTCGAACCCACAGGATCTGAACCGATTGCCAGCGCCCTAGGCATTCGGCCATCACCTGACGCATGCATCTCATTCCAAATGAAAAAAAAAATTGCAGAATTGAAGGAAAATAATTCTTACTAAATTGTGAATGCAAAAATCCACAACATTTATTCTATATTTATTCTATATTAAGTTCAACATTTATTCTATATTAAGTTTTGAAGAAAATATTATTTTACATATCGTGTATGAATTCATAACATATGTTTATCTCTAGAACGTGGCCCTTAAATGTAACAAGGCTAAAATAATGTTTATTGGCTTTCTCTCTTTTATGAGCTCTCTGTTTCTCTCAAGAACAAAATTATTGGTTGATTTCTAAATATAGAGCTATCCCTATTGTTAGAAATTCCTCGACGAGATATCAATACACATTTATCGATAAAGAATTATATTTATAAGAATAATAATATTAAACTGGATTTCCACTACAATTTAACTATTCTGAGGTCATATCTATCTAGATACTATCAGCAAAAATTTTGTAATGTATGGACTTTTTCTCCCATTATGAAGGAAGAATTTCATATCATAGGCAATATTACAAACAAAACTGTTCAAGAAAAGCAAACTTGTTAGATATAACTATAAAACTGTTACTAGTGGAATGTGAAAATCAATCGAAGAAATTTAGTATTAGAAATATCTTTACCTTATTCAAAAGTTTGTTATAATCTGAACTTGGGAGGCATCGATTTCTTCGATAATTTTGCATCTGTGTGCTGAGGAAAAATCAGGGGAAAGCACAGATGTGATTTCAGATGGTGAATGAAGATATAGGATTACTAAATTTCCTAAGAACTCACGTCTTATTTCAGTTGAATCTTCCCCATGGTAACCCCCAACTCACAAAGTTCTCGCTGTGTTTTCATTTCGTTCATATTTATTACAATCAGTAACATTCCTTGTAAACTGTGGGTTATATAAATAAAATCAGGTAAGAGAAGAATAAACATATATCACAAAACTCCATTGAAAATTCTAGGAGGAAATGAGGAAAATGTCTCTGTGAATTTCTCACCAGTGGTGGCAAGAGTAGTATTTTGAAATTTGTTTAAAGGCAAGTGTTTAAAGGAATATCGTAAATAAAAAAGTTACCAATACCGAAGGAATTGAATTCCCTCAGCCTTATGTAAAGTTAAACATAATATAGTATTTAAATCACATCTTTTTTTCGCCTATTTACTTTCAAGATCCCATGAAATGAATTTCAGCAATGATTTAACAGGTTAAATAGGAAGACTCATGGACGGAATACATGTCTAATTAAGTCGGAAACTATGCGCAGAAAATGAAGCATAAATGTCTCTTGAATGAGCATTTTCAGATTTTAGTCAGCTATGGACTTTGTTAGAAGACTAAAAAATTTATTTATTAATCTTTAAATAATCTAGTCACTTTATTTTAGAAAATAATGGAAATTTGTTTTGCCTCTTTTCCTGTGGATATCCTTCTTGGTATATTTAACGGGAGCATTATACACTTTCTGATTCATATTAGTTGGTTTAAAAATCATTAGCTACAATGTAAAGAAATAGCCAGACCGGGACCAATTCAACACCGAGCGACCACAAACTCTCCTGGCACCGTAGAGACTCCTATTAATCAGACTCTTATTCGAAGGCCAGAGCCCAAGCTAGTCGATCATCATACCACCATTATAAGTAAGGGGGAAAAATGGTCAAATGAATTTAAGTTAAAATTTGAGGAACATAAACTATGTTTAAGGAATAATAGAAGAGAGCCCTAGGAATATTCAGTATGAATGAACCGAGAAATGTTTAGACTCTCATAATGAAACATTTACTGGATGAAAATCAGCCTTATTCTATTCGACTCTTTTCCAAACAAGCAATTTTTATTCCTGAAATATTTTGAGTACATTAGATAATAAGTTAATAAACTCAAAATTATGTTAAAGAAAATGCTAATAGTTCCTGGTTCTTGGTTATTTTAATGGAATAACCTTTGAAAATTCAAACGGGAGTAGGTAATACTAAAATGCTAAGTGAGAGTTTTTTTTTATAATAAACCCACTGATATTCGAAAATTGCACTCTCATTTAGTAATTTTATCAACAGTAAAAAAAAATTATAGTTTTGTCAATCAAATTTCACAAAACATGCGATTTCGTCTTTCAAAATCACCAAATCAGGAAGATAACCTTAATAAATAAAACCTTTCTGCATGTCATCTGCACAAAAATCCAGAGTTATATCGAGAAAGGGGGAAGAAAGTGACAATGCAGTTAGAAGTTGCGAAGAAATACTCCGTTTCTCATTAAATAAGTGGAGGTAATGGTGTGGGAAATTTTACAACATACCTCAATATTTATTGACATTGAGAAATTGAGACCAAACTCTGGTAAGAGTTTTTATTCTAACGATAATGAATGATAATATATTTCCTTGTAAAATAGTAACACACCATGGATTTTGGAGACTATAAAGTGATCTATTTATGTAAATGATGGTTAAATTCCCTTCGAAAGAAACTCAAAGGAGTTTAAAGTTATCATTTGAGGGAAAAATAATCGAATCTTACCTCAAGATCTTTAAAAGTTCCTCATTTCGCCCGGAATAAGACGAGAAATTTGGTCAAATTATAGTATATTCACAAGTCATTGTTGCTATGATGTCATTAATAACACATCATCATAATTGGTATGATAGCCCCACGTGGACCCTGGCCTTCTCTAGAAGTTTTCCCCAAACTACCCTCACACCAGCCTTGAATCTCCAGTTCTTAACCTTCATGGCACTAAATTCCGGATCCAAGCAGTCCCTTCATCTCCTTTTTTGGTCTTTCTCTCTGTCTTTCACAAAAGGGGACTGCAGTAAAAACTTTCAATAATGCTGCTCTCTCTGAATCCATTCTCAAAAGATGACCTGTCCATCTCATTCTGTTCAATTTCACAAATTTTACTACGTCTTCATTTTTAAACTGTTTGTATAGTTCAAAATTGTATCTCCTTCGCCAAATACCATTATCAAGGATACCACCAAAGATAGCCCTCAAAACTCTCCTTTTTTTGAAAAGTTACCAGAGCCTTCTTTTCCCTTGATGTATTAATATCACGGAAACGTAATATTTTCACCCAAGAGAAGATAGCTGTATAATTTCTCTTGGCAGAAGTGGAATTCAGTCCCCTCTTTTCATACATCCATTCGAATCACGAGTAGAAAAACAATGCAGAGTGACAAATATATTAATAACGATTTTATCTTTACATTTATTGTCACATGGGCAAAATATAAGCTGTTTTGTGCTTCAAAATTACGCTATAAAGGAAACACTTTAAATAAATTTTATTTAATATTTTTGCTCATAATATATCTAGCAAGTTATGCTTTGCTGATAGGACATTAAGCTATACATCACGAATTCTGATCACTGTGTAATGTCCTCGGAAAAAGGTTTTCCAGAGCAATTTTATGTTTACTTAGCAAATATTATATTATATAATGAAGTGAACCACTGTTCAACAACTCATCATAACTAAGAAGTTTCGTCCAGTTTCAAAGTGGTAGTAGAATGACACAGGTTGTAGAGGGCACTTATTTCTTTCCCTGCAATGCCCTTGCTTTATTTGAAAATAAACATTTTATCAACTCTTGTATTAATTTATAAACCATCAATGTCTGAGGTCTTCATAAATTGTTTTTTAATCTAGTTTAGGCCTTTTTGGAATTTGATTACTTCGTTTATCCTTCTCCTCCTCTAAATTCCCAGACATAAAGTTAGTTCCACTGGCTTCTACTAGAAATCAGTGTAATCAGCTCTCAGTTATACCCTCGTTGTAAATAATTCAGTTATTAAGTTATACACGAAGAAATTATGTAAAATATCACAATTTTTTTAATAAATTATCTCAAACTGAAAGGAAACTTCTCGAGTAGTAAATTTCCCTTTTAAACAGGGAGGAAACTAAAAAATTTTATTCATAATTATCATTACCCTTTTTTCCCTTATTTTCTTGATAAATGTGTCTTCAAACTGAGAAAACTGTTGATACTTTTTCACTTTTATTTGATTCTTTATTCACAATGACATTTAAACTGAGAACTGATTCTACTTTATCGACAACACGTTATCCTCTGCTTCGATATTTAAGACTAAGATGCTGGCATTTACATTTGATTTTCAATTTCCTCTTCCCTCGATTTTCTAGGGACCTCCCTCCCCCCTTTAAATGCGTTTCAGGAAAATTCCGAGGGACAAATCACGCGGAATGTTCTCTGAAGGGTGATGAAATCCCTCTCTAGGAAGACGGAAGTTCATCCTACAGTTCTCATTTCCTGTCCCTACTCAGGCAGGTAGATGTAGGGGAGAGTGAGCGAGAGGTAAATATCGGAGGTTATAAAAAGAGTTTTTATTTCCGTTGGTGAATGTGGATTTCTCGCCACGTCCTTAGATGATTATTTCTGGTCTAGAAATAAGAAACAAGCATACACACACACACCCTCTTCTATTCGAACCCAAAAAAGGAAAAAAATAAATAAATGTTTTGATTTCGGGGAGGGTCTTATGACAAATCATGATGTAGTATCTACAACTATATTGCTTTTCGGAGCATTAGGAAACTGAATTTTGAGCCTGTTCCTGTAAAATGGTTCTGCGCAGTAGCATGTTAAGAAAATGGAAGAAACGTTATCGAAATACCTCTCAGGAAACAGAATGAGGATAAAATAATAAAGTAACTTGACATTAGAGAAAAAAAAATTTTTAATCTATGTTTCTAACATAAAAATTACTGTTCTCGTGGAGAATTACAGAACATAACTGCATGTGACACTATCACGCGATATCCTCGGAAAATCAGAATTTGACTCTGCTATTCTCCTTTTAGCAGAAAGGAAATATAACAACATTTCCATTTATTTTCTGAGGGAGTTTTATCTGATCTATTGAACTGTATTTATGCTGCTCGTTCTAGAAAACTGTAATTTGGAGTAGGGTTAAAATGTTTTGTTAAAAGGAATTCTTTACAATGTAAAATCGGTTAACAGTTAAATTAACCGTTTAATCAAAATTAAAACTGCTGTTTCTTAAAATCATATTCAAACTGTTGCTGCTTCAAATAAAAATTGCATTTTAACGCAGATAATTGCTAAAGGAAAAGGAAATTTAATTTCTTTTATTGAAATACGATTTTTAATTAACAGTGTTACATTGTGAAATCCTGTTAATTAAAAATCGTACTTCGGGCTTGTGGCGGCCCAGTGGTACAGCGCGCTGGTTTTCGGTGCTGAGGGTGCTCAGATCGAATCCTGGCGTCACGCCACGAAAAATGTCTCCGTGTCGTCCCTTCATAGGGGGTAATGCTGTCCGCCTATATGGTGCCCCCACAATAAAATGGGCAGTAAAATTGCGGCGTAGTATAGGCGAATGTCCCACGACAAGTGCCACCGCATTGGAAAAAAATCGTATTTCAATAAAACAAATTAAGTTTCTTTTTCCTTAACAATTATCTACGAGGAAATGCAATTAATGGTGCTACATTATGAAATCCTTAAAAATAATGTCCGGACCAAGACCCTGGATGGCATTCCCGATGGCCCTCGTGAAATTGCAGTGGCTGCTTTCCGGTTTGCAACTGAACACGACTGCTTGGCTGTACATTTAAATAGAATGGGAAATTTTTCTAGCCCTATATGCCTTCTTTGCAATTCCGACTACATGAACAGTAAGCACACCATGTCCTGTTTTGCCTTAACTAGATGTTATCTCTACAGACGTTATTTGGAGGCTCGTGATCGATTGAGAATTTTATCTTAGTTGTTTTTTCTTTTAATATATTGTCTATATTTTATTTTCCTTTTAGTTTTGTCTATTTCCTTTTAGTCATTGTATACCTAAGAACTTTATCCACAGGTTTCTGTATTCGACATTTAAAAAAAAATCATGAAATTCGTAGCATTTTTACTCAGTTAGTTTCTAAAGTATTTTCAAAAGGTACTATTGAATTTCAACTTGACACAACTGAATTTTAAACACTTATTAATACATAATGACTCAGAACCGGGGTTAGATGCCAAGTCTCCGAATCTCCAAACTAATATTTTACCAACAGAACTATCCCGGGGATAATTTAAAATAATTTTTGTTTTGCTATACTTCTGTTTTGGGAATAGAAAAAAAATCATAATGTTTTAATTTTTTTAAGAAGTTTCACTTTTACCTATCAGAAGCTATAATGGGATTCTTAGGAAAGTAGAAGCTGTGAATTAGACTAAAAAAATTCGGGAAAAAGAATCTAACACAAAATAACAAAACAAGCAAATTAACAAGTTTCCAAAGTTAGCATACTCTTTCGTGAAATTACTTTTTAATGGTTGCTTTAAACAAGATTAACGTTTTCAAGTTAATGATACTTAAGTAGAAGCATTTTAGTTTAATTAAAAGAAGCTATGGAATACCAATTTATTAGTATCAAACTAAGATGTTACGTAGCTAGTCTTTTGATGCATATTTCAACTTAAAATTCCTGTTTAAAAGCAACTCCTTATAAAGATTTAATACAGAAAGATATTAAAAGTAAACACTGGAGTAAGAAAACAAACGTGACGTTGCACGGGTTCTTTTATGTCACAATCGTTAGTGATTAGTATTTTAATGCATTTGCTAACAAATACTTCCTGTTGAAACTAGCATTTTCAAACAAAATGATTCAGTCAAAACAAATAAATTTTTAATAATTTACTTTTTTATACTGGGAAAAGTTAAATACATTTTTAGAGTGGCGTCTATTAATGTAATACATTATAGTGATGTATTGTTCAAGATGTAAAAACTCATCTTTAGATCGTTTGCTCCCTTTATCTTTATAAGATTTTACACAAAATCAAAATTCATTATTGAATAATGCCACATATACGAACTAAAGTAATGCACACGAATGTGACATTTCTCAAATCCAGCTACGTGTGGAATGCTTCCATATCTCAACATTGATTAAACACACGTATCAGACTCAGAGCTGATTCGTTATTGTCACAGTCAATTTAAGTTTTTGCATCTGCTCTAAAACAGATGAGTTCATATTAAGGTTATAACTTATTTCTCTGGTGATTGAAGATTTGTCACGGAATCCTTGGATAGCCATTTCTGACCGTCGATCAAACAGATATTGTCAAGAGAAAGTATATTATCCGTTAACAACTATGCATGGTGTACTTAAAAAAATATTATAATAAAAATGTTCCCCGTAAGTTACTTATAAAATCCAAAATTAAACGCAGATAGATTTTTTTAGACCTCTCACAGGCCCTAACCGTGGTGTAAAAAGAATTTTCGGATAAACCACGAAAAACCACAGTTCTGAGCATGTTAGTTCTGTGCATGCCTCTAGGCAAAGGAAATGTAAAAAATTAGGTACAAATTTTCAACGAGGTAAATGAAAAATTATCCAAGATATCAATTTTTTTAAACTACTTATACCCCCTACTTCTTAAAAACGCGTATCAAAGGAGCAAACAAAAGAAATAAATTTTTCTTAATCAATATAATGACTGTCTACTCAAAAATACCAATAGTTTTCAAACTGATACCCCTTGAAGCTTTCAGACTTTAGAAGGAAATAAAAAATCTGTAGGTACTCTGAGAAAAAAAGGGCAGTTTTTATTTTAACAAATTCTTTATTCGAAGTATCAAAGGCTAAAACATGCCGCTGGGATTTCAACTAAATGTTAGAAATCTTGAAATAGAAATGAAAATAAAAATCGATCAAGTGTTGTTGGCAAGAAATACTCTAAGGGACATAAAAGTTTTTTGGATCTATCTTTTTCAACTGTCTAACGTATAAAAACGTTTATTTGTATTTGATATGATTTGAAAAAATTATGATTTGTTATTTTCTGTTGTAGAGGTATTCCAAGCAACTTGTGGTCGATGAAAAGAATCAATACATCTTGAAACACAATTATCTAAGTATTAGCTTTTATTTTATTTCATCATACCAACAGCTGAGTGATAGCAAATGGGGATTTATTTCTCGATGCTGATGGAATACAGAAGTACAGATACATCACAGAAAAGAGCTAAGCGTAGTATTGTTGATAGCTTTTATTTACTGCTCTACTAGCAGGATAAATGGTGGAATTAATTACTTTTCAAACATTCTAGTTTTTATATCATTGGTTTGTACTTTTACATTTCTCTGCGCTATCAATCGTATGCAAGAATGTTATAAATATTTTTTTAAACAGATATTTTCCCATAAAGACTCTATGATGCAATTTGCTATATTTAAGCATTGACTCTGAAGTTAGAACAAAACATTAGTGCTTATTGTTTAATGCCATTACACTTTTTTTAATAAACGTTGCTCGAACTTTTAAATCATATTACCCCTGTAGAAGGAAGTACTTATATATATATATATAATTATTTTACAACGTTTTATATAAACTATTTTATAGATATTGTCATACAAAATACAGTTATTATTATTGGGCCACCACACAAAATTTGAGTGGAGGCTGCACTTGTTTCACTTTCCCTCTGAAACTTTATTCTTTAGGAGATAGTTATCATTAAAAACAATTATGTAAGCAGATAGTTTCAACAAAGCAAGGACCATTTTTACATTTCTACTTTGCCCAGTGCACGGATGGGATCATAAAATGATGAGTTTGTATGTTCGCGCTCTTTCTCCTAAAAAATAAGAATAAAGATCCTTAAAACTCCTGCCTCCCACAGTCTCATCCGAGACATACGTCTAGCCAGTGAAATCATTGAAGAAGTTGACAAAATTGCTTAAGAACATATTTGTTTTGTAGTATGCAATAGAGGTTGAAAGTTTTAGAAAAGGCAATGTCTTTTAAAGATCAAATTCCAAACTTAAGTCTCATTTTAAGTTGAGTTATTGTCATGTTTAGGAACCTCTCTTGCTCTGTCTGTACGAACTCATTGCAATTCCTTTTCCACTTCAAGTTTGCTTTCTGTTTTTTTCAAGGACATGCTTACTTTTTATTTTATCTATAAGCTCATAACACAACCTTTAACTGTCTTTTGAAAGAACCTTAAAGTGTATTTTTGGTCTTTAAAAAATTCGAAAACGCTTGATAATATTATTTCTCTTTCTATGGCTGTTTGTTTTCATCAGGCCACTACGCAAAATAGAGATCATACATTTTTTTAATGTTAAGGTTAGTATGAAGATACTTTTTGTTGGCATAACCGTTTCGGGAATAGTAACTGTTGTAGCAAGGGAAAGATTTGATGTGGGCAACTGCATCAGAATCATCAACTATGTTTAAATTTGCCTTACCTCTGCTGTCAATCACTCCTAAATCCTCTTTTTTACTGAGGCGTCTCTTTTTTACTGAGGCAGTCTTTCCTAACTTATTCTCAACATTCTAGGACAAATTTCTTGTAAACTTTCGCATTCTCATCTTTGTCAAATAATAAAATACTCTGGTTTTAGCTAAACCACTGCCATCCTTTGGACATGATCTCATAGTCTTTTAAATAGTTCTGCACTAATCCACGCAAGAAAAGTTCTGTTTAGTATAGTCTGACAACTTCCAAATGTTATAAATTGTTTCTCCAAAACTGTCTGTGAGGTAAGTTCAGAGCAATGAAATAAGTTCAATCACAGAATAGACCTATCACAGAATAGACCTACTAAATCACGTCCTTGTTCAGAACTCAGAAAATGGTCCATTAAAGTTCTGATAGGTTATCAGTTGTTATTCAGTGATACATACAACTGTTTTCATCTAATTGCTAAAATTTATAGGACGAAATTGGTTCACTTTAATACTAAAAACCCTCCATATATATATATACATATATAGTATATATATATATATATATATATATATATATATATAGAGAGAGAGAGAGAGAGAGAGAGAGAGAGAGTTGCATACTTATAATGAATAAGCACACAAATTTTATTATATTAGTACTAGCTAGACCCAAATAATAACATTGAAGGAATCACAACTTTAAGAATAGAAGAAATTTAAAAACACATGTAGGTTTTAATCAAGTTAGTTATCAATTATCTGTAGACCTGGATCTTGTTTGAGAAATGAATCTACTGGCTATACCTATGTGTCCCCTTCATTACGGTGAATTCTATGTTTTTCTTGAACTAAACGCAAAAATTGATAAGTGTTAGATGCCTTCTGCTCAGATCAGAGCCATTGCTTATGAAACAGTTGAGAAAAGATATCCTAATGACACCTGGACCCATGTTTATACTGATGGTTCCATGTTTGAGGGAAGCACTGGAGCTGGGGCAGGAGTCTATTGCAAGCATTTTGCTTTTTATAAGGCAGTGGGAAGGAATTCTACCAGTTTTGACGGTGAAGTGGAGACTATTTTTATTGCACTGAACCAACTAAGTGCACGGAAAAATAGTTTCCCTCAGACTGTCATTATGTCCGATAGTAAAACTGCTCTGCAAAGTATTTCCAACAACAAACTTTGCACTTCTGTACGAATTCATGAATGTAGAAAGATTCTCAACAGTTTGGCTGACTCTATTGTATAGCAATGGATACCTGTTCACTGTGGCGTTGAGGGAAATGAAAATGCCGGTTTCCTGGCAGAGAAAGGAACAACTATTCTGTAAACTTCTAATAATCAAATGATCTTCAATGCCACAAAACTCCTAATTAAATTAGAATTCAAGGGGAGGTTTGCCTCCTACCTATTAAATGAAGCTAGGGGAAAGGCCTGGGAGGCTTACTTGTTCAAAGCCTGTTGTTCCAGATTTTCCCCGTCACGTAGCCGTGGCGTTATTTCGTCTATTGACTGGGCACGATTGTTTGAATGCCCACCTTCACAAAATTAGTCTTAGAGACTCTCCTGTCTGTACGCAATGTGATTCTGGACAAAGTATGGATACCAAGCATATCGGCGAATGTACTGCATTAATGGCTTTTAATTCTATTGTTCTGAAGTATTTGGAAGGTAGACTAAGGCTATGGCTTACTTTATGCACTAATCCAATGGCTTAGTGGCCAAATGCCTGGTATTTGTATAAATAAATAAATAAATAAAGTAATAGTTCGATGAAATATTATACTGTTAAATTTTCAATGCTATATGTTTCAAATTAAATCAGGGAGTAAATTTCATTTCATTAAAAGTATTAGTGAGTTTAGGTTATATTAAGTGACTAGAAAATTTTGTTTGTAATATATCTATCATTCTAATACTAGAGTATCTCAAAGGCAAAGCAGAAAATCGATTAAAAATGGAGTTATGAGAAAAAGACAATACCACAATTTGCGTCTTTCTCTTTAAAATCAAAAAAGAAAGCGTTTCACCACTCGAGCATCACAACTCCTAAACTTTCACAAGTATTTTCCTGAGAATAGGAGTAATTGAAATGTAATTGTTAATTATGTTTCAACGTTTTTATACGAACAGTTGTTTAATATGAGATGAAATTCGTACAGCAGTTGTTCTTTTTTTTACTTTCTTTTGTAATGATGGTACTCATGTTAACGCAGCTCTTGAGTGCAAAATCATCGCATGCAATTCATTCATCGTAAAAGAAGAATGTTGCACACTAATAATGATTACTTTAAAAAAGAACAGTTTCAAAAGTAAATTACAGTCATTCGAGATTCATTCATCTATCGTAAGCTATTAGCATGAAATCTCTATCAATTAACATAACTGTTTATTTATTACCAGCTATAATCCGAATAAGATTGAATATTAGAGATAAATGCGTCAAAAATCACTGTTATTAACTTCCTACGAGTGCTTTAACATTTTAGTGTGTAATTATTTCAATACAATTTCTTGATATTTCGTAATAAAAATAGTTTTAACAGTTAGATGAGTAATTTATCGGCTTATCAGCAATGATATCCTTAAATTGTTTCCAGCACTAGCACGCTAGAAAGAAACTTTTTTCAGTGTTAGGAATAAAGCAGCCAAAGTCTGCAATTCGAAGAAATGCCTTCTTAATTTTCAATAATATATGCTGTTAACTCAGCGAATGATGAAAGGCTGCAAATAATTTGGTATTTTAACACAAATAAAATCTTCGCTTGTCTCTTCTATCAACCCTAAACCACGTGAAATGACATAATTAAAACTCATAGAAAAATAAATTAATATTAACGAAGATAATATTAACAAGCATTAAAAATGTTGTAAAAATTCCCTATGTAGAATGCTTTTTTCCGTTTATAGGAGAGAGAAAATACCTACACATTCTTCAAACTACTTAATATTGAAGAGTCACCCAGACTAATAAAAATTAATTAATAAGATTAACCGAACTAATATCTTTTGAAGCCACATTTTATCCCTTAAGAAGGTAGCATACGTTTCTCTCCTGTTAAGAAGAAAAAATAATTTCCTTAGTAACTTAGCTGCATTCTTTTGGAATTCCAAGAAATTTGTTTTGATATAATATTGCGATTTCTTCTTTTTTACTTTAACTTTTCCAACTTAGCTACTACTAGTAGTTTTCTAACTCAGTATCTGTATAAACATTAAATACGTCCATAACAATATCTTACTTGTGACATAATTTTCAAAAAGAACTCTTACTCGTAGAGTTACAAAGGAAATCAAAAATTAGACAGAAATTATAAATCCTGATTTAGAGAAAATATATATATATATATATAAAGTTACTCTCTTTTTTGTTCTAATTAGAAAAAGAATGTGCTTGAATATTTTTATAAGAGAAAAAAAAATGTCTGTGGTATGTATATTTTATTTTGTTTAATTTTCTTTTTGTCGTTTATGTTTTACGTTGATTAAAAAAGAAGTTGCAATTAATTCCGTTTTTTCTCTTTTTTGCCACACTCACTAACAGGTTCTTCGAAATTGAAACTCATCTCTTACAATTTGTTTTTATATACCGTTTCCAAACTATATAAATACAAAAGATATGTATTTGTACTTAAACTAAGAAAGTAATGCAAGATCACTAGCAATTTAATGTTATATTTCAAAGCTGAAATGCAAATCTTTAATTATTACCGAAACGTAAATAAAGTATTTAAAGTTTGCTTCCTTAAAAGTTCTAACAGTGGAAAAAACACTTTACATGGCATTTTTTGTCCGCAGTCAAATAAGAACCTCTTTAATGATCTTAGTAGTGCTTGTGTGTGTCGAGGAAGAAGTTGCCAACAACACATGTTTTCAGGGGGGATACAGATAGAAAAAAATGAATAAAAAACAAGGAAAAAAACTGCGCGGCTTCTTTCAGTTAGGGGCCCGAAAAGAAGTCGAATAAATACAGGTCAGACAAATAAGCGGAAGTTGTGCCATCGCTATTGCTGGGGTTTTTCTATTTTTTTATTTTTAAGAAAAAGAGGGCCATTCGAAATTAAATTAACTTTCCTGGTGGACTCTTGCATCAGTTTTTACCTTCTTCCTCGTATCGTCTGTTTGATGAATATTATTACTCGACATCTTGCAATAATCAGTGAGATTTTTAATCTAACACGTCAAAAATTACATCACAAAGAGATTTCAGAAGGACAAACTGCATTACATAACCATCTTGAAACATTGCCTTCAAAAGGAACAAACGCTTCCTCAAAGCAAATTTTTGAAAAGCTATCACTCACTGCGTTTCATCATACATTTTTTTCCAAGCATTTAGAAAATTAGTGTAAATATTATGTGTTTTTCCATCTACATTTGTGGTATAATTATCTCTTGTAGCAAAAATTGACCGTAGCGCTCCGTCCCAAAGCAAACAATTACATTTGTAATATACATGCAGGCTGAATATTCAAAACCAATGGGAGCCTTTGACAGCTTTATTATACATTAGAAAATTCAAGTATATTTCTAAAATCGGGGCTAGATAGGATAATAAGTTGGAGATTATTTAAGACGGTGTTAACCCCATTTATCCCTGATCATTCGAATATAAACATAAATGAAAGACACGTATTCAATACAATTTTAGGTATATTAAAAAATTAATTACATGTTATTCCTGTGGAAAAAAATATGTTTGAAAGTGTGTAGGTTTACAGAGATCTTCAATAAAATTTTATATGCATAATCTTACAAGAGGGAGATCGACAAGGCAGACTGATTAACCTTAAGATAATTTTAGACAATTTTCCACACAAATGAAACATATTTATTTATCAATAATTTTTATAATAAATATAATTAAAGAAACAGTTATAATGGGATCTTAGTCTATTCGAAATTCAATTACATTTTATCGCTGACCTGTAAAAACCTTTTGAACCAATAAATGGCTTCCAAATGAAACAGAAATGAAAGTACAACGTGGTCTTCAAATAGCGCACAGTATTTTTTTAACGTTAAACATAAAATCAATATAATCTTTTGTAGAGTTATTATCGAGGGAAGTACTCCATCGTCCAAGATATCCTTGACTGCAAGTTGCTCACTAGTAGTAGTGACTTCCTAATAGTATTTTGTATAAATGTAAAGCTCGTTACATTTCATATTTTGCATATTCCTCCCAAACACATATACCAGGTATAAATATTATTAATTATATCCTCCTTCATAGTTGCTTTTCCTTATTTTAAAAAATGTGTTTGCTCTACAAAAAATTTTGGCAAATTAAAACATTCCCATGGTATGATTACGCTAAACTAAATCATAAAATGGATTCGTAGACAAAAATGACAAGCTTGAAAAACTATCTATTTAAGACCATAGAACATGTCAATTGGCCAAATAAACATAATTTTGCCAATAACTCATATCATGGTGTTATAGATTTTAGGAGCTTTCATATATTTAGTGAAAAGATTTTTGCTTGAAGTACGTATCACAGCTTGAGTATCCTGCTTCACACATTCCTTCCAGAACGAAATTTAAATGTGGTATCTAAAACTATTGTTGTTAAAGTTGTTGCTGTTGTTGTTACATATGGCCGACTGGAACTTAATCCATACAATTCTGGCCACACACCCAACATTCAAAAAATACAAAAACACAGGACATCAAAAAAGAAACACAAGATACGATAAAAATAACGACCAAAAGACCTTAAAACCCGTTAAAAACATTAAAGTTTTAGGATAAAATTTTAAAAATCCAGAAGCAAGGTTGTTGTAAAAGCAAATTAGTTAAAATCCGTCAATTAATTCTTATTTTGTAGAATCTTTTCTCGTTTTTCTTCATTTCATGACGACAGAGTTCACTGTGATACGAGTCGGTATGAGTCGGGGGTAAAAAAAAAGTTAATTTCATCAATATTTTGTACGCCGTGTAGATTTTATAAGGAAGTTTGAAATTCCTTTAGTTTTCTACGTCTATTTTCTCAGTTTTCGAATAATATTATCATGCGGAATCAAAAAAACCCTGCATTTAATAGATGTATAATTATGTTTTACGATATATTATCCTCAAAACTCCAGTAAATAAGCTGATATTCACTAAACTAAATGACAGTAAGCCTTAGTTATCCATCGAAATTTTTCATATCTCTATGGAAATTTTCTCCTTCAAAATCAATAACCTCATATTCAAAATCTTCATATTTATCTGCAATTAAGACTACAAGCTGAAGAACTCTAATCATAGATTATTTCCCATCTAGATAACTAATTTAGGAACAGCCTTAAATAAGTTTGATAAGTTTCAAATATATTGCATAAGAATCCCCGACTAATCACCGGTTTTAGAAAGGATACCAATAATAATAAACTCCAATACCAATAACCAATCCCGTAAAACATAATTGTATTATATTTTACGAGATACCAATAATAATATCCCGTAAAGCATAATATAATTATGTTTTACGGGATATTATCCTCAAAACTCCAGTAAATAAGCTAATATTCACTAAACTAAATGACAGTAAGCCTTAGTTATCCATCGAAATTTTCCATATTTCTATGGAAATTTTCTCCTTGAAAAGCAATAACCTCATATTCAAAATCTTCATATTTATTTGCAATTAAGACTACAAGCTGAAAATCTCTAATCATGGATTATTAGGGATTTTCAGCTTGTCAATAATCATAGATTATTTCATATCTAAATAACCAATTTAGGAACAGCCTTAAATTAGTTTGATAAGTTTCAAATATATTGCATAAGAATCCCCGACTAATCACCGGTTTTAGAAAGGATACCAATAATAATAAACTCCAATACCAATAACCAATCCCGTAAAACATAATTGTATTATATTTTACGAGATACCAATAATAATATCCCGTAAAGCATAATATAATTATGTTTTACGGGATATTATCCTCAAAACTCCAGTAAATAAGCTAATATTCACTAAACTAAATAACAGTAAGCCTTAGTTATCCATTGAAATTTTCCATATTTCTATGGAAATTTTCTCCTTGAAAAGCAATAACCTCTTATTCAAAATCTTCATATTTATTGACAATTAAGACTGCCAGCTGAAAATCTCTAATTATAGATTATTTCGTATCTAACTAATTTAGGAACAGACTTAAATTAGTTTGAAGAGTTTCAAATACAGTATATTACATAAGAATCCCCGACTAATCACCGGTTTTAGAAAGGATACCAATAATAATAAACTCCAATACCAATAACCAATCCCGTAATACATAATTTTATTATGTTTTACGGGATACCAATAATAATATCCCTTAAAACATAATATAATTATGTTTTACGGGATATTATCCTCAAAACTCCAGTAAATAAGCTGATATTCACTAAACTAAAAGACAGTAAGCCTTAGTCATCCCTCGAAACTTTCCATATTTCTATGGAAATTTTCTCCTTCAAACGCAATAACCTCATATTCAAAAATCTTCATATTTACTTGCAATTAAGACTACAAGCTGAAAATCTCTAATCATGGATTATTTCACATCTAGATAACCAATTTAGGAACAGCCTTAAATTAGTTTGATAAGTTTCAAATATATTACATAAGAATCCCCGACTAATCACCGATTTTAGAAAGGATACCAACATTAAGCTTCACGCTTGAGAAGTTTGTCGATATCATTTATACAACGCACACGCTAGCGTGTTCTGGTTCGGTGAGTATTTTTAATGAAACTTCTTAAAGTTAATCATAGGATAGCAGAGAGAAAATAAAGAGACCTAATAAGTTAATGTCAGCAAAGCTTCTAGACTTCTAGCCATCTGGATTCTACGGTGACAAAGACAGAGAAGCGAAATTTATCAAGCAATTGGGTTCATCCAAAAATATACTTTATAAAGGAGTTTTACTTCGCCCACACAAAGAGACGCCTGATATAGTGACATGCATTTTAATTTAGTCCTGCCCACTGAAATTAAAACCGAGCTAAATTTCAGAGGTTTGCTTTTTAAGTCAATCGAGATATAAAGTAATGGTATTACTTTTGAATTCTATCTCTAGATAAAATGGTTTATTTACACTCTCTGTGAAAAGAGTGGGTGATACAAAGATCTTGTTTGCCTTCAACACAATTGCATGATAAATTTGATAAATCATTTACATTAATACTGTTTTGGCATGCCAACAAGATCACATATGCTTTTAAACTGCTATGTATTTTAAAAGGATCGTGTAAATATCGAGTTTGTTGATATAAGTAAGACTATAGTATGATATAAATATATAGTGTTATATATATGAGAAAAGAATCCTTAATTTCATCTAATTCTCTAATTCTTGTATCATCTTCATCCTAAGGATCTGCATATTTTATATTATTTACATTAATTTAAAGCCCCAAATATTTGTTGCTACTATATATGGTATTTAAATTATTTCTATTAATAAATACTATGGGAGTAAACAGAAATAAGACCAGAAATAAACCAATGTACGTTCAAAAGTTCTCAAATAATTAGAAAAACAAATAAATTTCAATTTTATCTCAGATATACAACATCTAAAACAAGCCACCATACATTTATTTAAGATTATTAAAAAAAAGGTTAATGGCATTTTCTGATACATTTAATTGCCAACTTTCTCGACATAAACAACCTCTTTTTTGTTTAATTTTACAGCAATATTTTTTACTCTTGTGTTAATGTCCATTTGAAACACCAAATGTCCCCATTTCTAGAGTAAAAATACCACAAAGCTTTAACTGTATTTACCATTTTCAACGTGGCCTGACCTCATGACCTGATAGTGAAACTATTATATGTGAGGTGTTCGTGACAGTTTCCTTTTCTTTCATGATCTACTGTGTCAACAGTGTGAATACCAGTCCTCTCATCAAAGTAATATCAATGCGATTTCTGATGCTTCGTTTATGAAAATTGTTCATGCTTTGAAGGAATATTGACGTTGAATAACATGTCAGATATAAACTAGAAAATACCAACAGCATATTAAAATTTAAAATATTTACAATTAAAGCGGAATTTAAGAATTTACTTATGTTGCATATTGAAGTTAATAAAGTGCAATAGACAAATGTGTTTTATCGAGTACGATTTATGAATAAAACGTACTTGAATGTGTTTCGAATATTCCTCTTGTTGAAATATAGTAAGTAATTTTAAAACAATTTTGAGGAATGTAGTTTTTAAAAAATCAGACCCCACCCCCCAAATAAACAAGAGGGTTAGTAGAACGCTGACCTAAAGACTAGAAGACCCAGGCTCAATCCTGTATTTGCCCGTTTGACAAACATAAAAGAGTATACGGGTTTAAAAACATTCGGCATCGTCAAATTAGCAATAAATAAATGTGTAACGCCGACATCTTGTTTCGTGGGATTCAAAAAGAAAGTAAAGACTTGATGAATGGCTGCCAAAAAGGAGACTTTCTCACTTCTCAAGAGCTGTACAACTCGGTAACAAACTGGATAGTACGATAATTTGCGGCACAAAACCTGACCTTGGCGAGGCTTTCTAACTGTGTGAAAAGCATTTTTGTGAAACATTCTATAATTTTTCATTCATATATCTTATAGAGCCCACTAAACAGGAACACACACAGTTTCTTAAAATCCACAATAAAATTAATTGTTATTGGGGATATTTAAAAGATAGCGTTCTTGTATTCCACAATTACTAGTAAAAAGTTATTAGGACAAAAGATGAACGGCTGATGGCTATTGTCGTACCATATTCTAAGCAAATATAAATTTTAATTTTTGTAAAATACTCATAAAAAGGAAAACTTGCTAGCTGAAATTTTATAGAAATTTTCGGTTGCATTTTATAAAGGGTAAAATATACATTCTGCAACCCTCATAAATTTGAAATCTAATACTTTATGTCATATACCTATATACACTATGATCAAAAATTTTGACATCATTATTTGTTCGAAAGAAGCACACAATTTTGGTTTCGTTATTTATCCCTCACAAAGTATCCCAGCATCCCAGTTTTCATTGATTTTTTCCATACTTCTGTCTTACTAATGATGACTTACTTTCAATATTTGTTACAAATATTTAAACACACAATATTTTTTCCTTGTAATATATTCACGCATTTATGTTAGTAAAGGTAAATCAAAGCCCTTTCTTTAAAAAACTTAAAATGTTGGAAGTAGAAAGAGTTGTAACTTTCATATTAGTTCTGAACTAGAAGGCATAAAAATAAATAAGGTACCCTTGTTAGAAAACTGATGTCAAAGAATGGAAAAATAATGGACTGATTTCAGTCAGAATAAGTATTGGAAGATTAGTATTGAAATGTGGTTAGCAAGAACTTCTCCAGAAATCGTTGTGCCGTTATAGATAACTTGAAACTCTCGTTGTTTACAATTGAGAGTGTACACAGATTAAAAATATCTACCGACATAAAAAGAAAAATGTCAAACTGTGACTTGCAAAGAGCCTTGCAGTGGTAATATGCATAGACAACGATGGAATCTGCCTTTATCTGTCTTTGCACGAGATTCATCAACATCAGCTTCTTTCCAACAACTATAGTAACGTCCTTCACATATTTTTCGGGTTATAGGATTTTGTCGAAATAACTTCATAGCTTTCTGTCTTTAATTTGATCTCAGCTATCAGTATGAAATATTTAGTCTGCTTAAACAGGTCGCTAAACTTTGCTTTAAATATTTTATGTAATCATTTTCTTTCTTTTTTCTGAATTTTTTGCAACAAATAAAAAGATTTAATATCACACTAATATTTATGATTCATACTTCATTTATAAATTATCATTTCTTTCCTACAACATTTTTTCACTCAATCCTAAACGATCTTTGATTTATTGGGACACTGATATCATAGGTTGCTCTGATACAAAATTTCTCTTGGAACATTATGCCTCGGAAGAGGGAGGTACGGTCCTCGAAATATCGAAAGAGGACAATAAAATAAAATGGACTGGAAATTTTAGCTTGTTGTCTATGCATATCACTAAACTAATATTAAAAGGATTTAAAGTACTATTTAATGTGACAAAAACTAATTCCATATTATCTAAAAAAGTGCTCAGTTAATTTCACTAAAATTTAGTACAGAGATCCTTCCTGCCCTGAGAAATCAATTTAGCAGTGCAAAATAAAAAATAAGGATTAAATTCCTACAGTCTACATATTTAACAAAAGATAACTAAGTTGTAGTGCTCCCAGAAAGAAGAAACTAATAGAGCAAGGGCCCGCCGCGGACAGCCACACAGCTCTTACTATGACCCCTTGAGTCGTTAATGAGGTTCATGAGAAGTGGTTGTGGCAGTACATCCCACTTATGCGCAAAAGTGGATTTTAACACGTGGGAGGTCCTGTGAATGGGCTGGAGTTCCCGAGCGGTCCTCCTTAAAGCCTCTCACACATGCACTATAATACTGGAGACCTAATAGGCCACTGCATTCAACGTGTTTGTAGCTTTTTCATCTATCAAAATGAACTAGTATCAAGAGGTACACCGTAAAAATATCATATACTATTTTAGGATCTCATGCCTGTAGCATTTAGTCTCATTTTTTTTTCCATTGCAGTGCACAGTGGTGTAAGAGCGTCCAACAAGAAAACGCTCCTCCATAAGATGAAACCTCTATCGCAATGGTGGCTTTCTCATGTCGGATTGAGGACAGCGAAGCTTACACTGTCTCAAAACACACGTCAGGAATCATTTTTTTAGCTTTACATCGAGCCGCCCACATCGTATAGGGATTAGTTCAGTGAGCTCCCATAGTGTGGGCTTTGGTTCGAATCCTGGATAGGGCTTGGGTTTTCTTGTTCTGTACCCTCACATGTTGGCTTACCTATGTATTGCGCACATAATTTATAATGGAAGAAGTGTAGAAGAGCGAATGTCCTCAAGACAAGTGTCTGTCTTGAAAAAAGGCTGTACATCGACTCAGCACAGCACAGAAAAGGGGTTCATTGTTTGTGAGTTCACGAATGAGGATCACGCACCACGAAAGACAGGCTTTTGATGTCGAAGAGAGTGAGAGGGACATATAACAGTGGTCATCAGTGGTAAATCCCCCCCCCCCTTCTGCTAGTCATCTCTAAACTTTTATTTATTTTTTTTTTTTAAATCTTGACCGTTGTTCCAGAGGTAGACGTGAGCTGACGCGTAAGCTTTCTGGCTGTGCTACTTTGCCTTTAATGCCAGCTGATGGACTTTATAAGCTGTTGTTACACTTTTTGGTGACCTTGGCCTGTTCTGATGATGATATTTTCGGTCTGTTAGAATTGTCCCCGCATCATACTTACCGCATCTCCGGACCTTTTAGACCATCGGGCCACCTCAGCTAGCGACTGGCCAATTTAAAGTCTACTGATGGATCTGCATCTTAACACATTATCTAACCGATTGGGAGATTTCGTTTTAATGTAAGAGAAGTCAGAAGGTTTTCCAGTGGTTATGTGGGAAAATTCTAAAGCAAAATTGGTTTAGCTAAATATTTCCCACAGCCAAGGGCCAATAAGTAGTAAGTGACATCACACCTAGAAAAATATCCCCGGGTCTATTGTTAATTTTCTGACCACAGTTACTGCTCTGAATATGAAACTATTGTTTTTCCATTTCTCCGTTAACTACCAGTTTTCAAAGGATACATCAAAGGATATGCGAGACTTATGTTCGTCTATCAAAATTGTGTACATCTTTCAATTTCAACATTTGTACGTATAGTAGTTCGAATTCTTTAGAAAATTTCATTTGGTTCCTAAGTTTGGACACCAGTGTATTAAACTGATATTCGAATTCCCAAATAGATTTATTTGATGATTATTTTTTTTAAATTAAAACCCCAAATTCAAGGAACGTATGTAAAGAAGGCTTGAAATCTGAATTATTCTGGCAGGTAATATCTTGAGAATAATCGAACTTGAGAAAGGAGATGGCAAAAACGGTTCATCACTCTTAAAAGTGCCAGTCAAACTAAGAACACTGAATTTTCAAGTGTCGACGCTCGCTCCTTCATGAAATTCATTAATTCAAAGATTTTTTTTATCTGTTTAAAAATCTACGAAACTTGCTTCCCGAAAGTGAAAGAAAAGTTCGCAAATATTTTTTAAACAGTTGTCTGTATCGAGCGAGGGACCCTTAAGTATTTAAAGTAAGGGCTGAAAACTGACGTTAATTAAGTGTGAGGGAGGTGGGCTTTGACTTCAACAAAACGCGACTCAGAGTGACTTCCTCCGGGATATTCAAAATGGAAGCAGAGACTGAAAGAACCGGATGGGGAGGTGTACCAGCAGGTAGGTAAGACTCTTCGAAGTGCGAAAAGAAGAACGAGTGCAAAGATTAATTGAAATTCCTGGCTTTTCTGGGCAGGAAAAGAAGTGGCCACGGCAAAAAGAACCAGCAACGGGCTGCCTGAAAGAAGTCTTTGTCATGTTAGTTTCTAAAGGTTCGGTCACTCTCGCTACAGTCGGATGACATTCGAGGAAATGAAAAGATGAAACAGCGAGGAAAAACTGAATGAATCCATTATGCAAATTTGAGATAAGTCAATTTATTCAAATTATATTCAAAACTCGACGCATCAAAGCTCTACATTATTTTATCATGGCAGTTTCTCCTCATTCTTTGCTTTGAGTCTTTGCTTGACAATGCAATGAAAGACTTGTATTATGTTGCCGCTGAAGGCATCAGTTACATGATTATACAATGAAAGATTTCATTGATCGATCTTTTGTTACGTAGAGAATAAACGTATTTTACTTTAATAGATTTCAACTCTTTGTTTGGAAACGTAAAAGGTGAATAGACGCCTCTCATATCGTGTGTCACGGACACGCGATAGTAAATAATGTAATGTCTGATTTGTGAGGGGAGAAATATACTCGCAACTACAAAAACATATCATATAAACAAAAGATATTAGAAAAATAACTGTTACATTAAAATTAAATCGGATGCTTCATGTTTACAGAGAGAGTCTTTTACACTTTTCAAACATGAAAATAAAGACCACAAGTCCAAATGCTTTGCTGTCTTTGCTATTTCAGCTGACACTTTATGCGTTATTAATTTAACAAATATAAAAATTGTAATAAAATTCATATATATTTATAAATCACTTATAAAATTCATAAATATTTTATATGAATATTTATATCTGTTAAATAAATAATAATAAATAAATCTCTAGGAGAGGAGAAAGTTAAATCACGTGAGAATATATTGTTCAGATGAATTAATTCCTCTTTTCTCATTCATTCTTCTTAAATTATTTTGTTACACTGTAGCCTTAATTAGGTTGTTTTCTAGTCTTCGTTTGTCAGATATCTTAGATTGTTTTTCACAAGCCTCCTCTAATTTGAGTAAATCAAAAGCAACACAAAAAATTTTTTAAATAATTTAAGTGTGTTCGCATAGAAAAAATAGTCGTTTGTGTGATGTGTAAAGATCTCTTCAAACTTTTTGACGATGTGCTTTGAAATCTCTCAGGTTTTTTTAACATTATAGGTTTTGACTAATGTCACGTATTAGTAAAAAAATCCTTCAGTTTATTAAGCATACAGATATTTTTTAATGTCTCTGTTTGCATAGTAATCTAGAACGTTTACAATAAAAATTTCTTTGAGTTCAGTTATGGATCCTAAGTATTCGAGTTAGCAAGAGACTGCTAGCAATATCCAGAGAAAATGTAATTAAGCACGGGATCTTCAAGTATGGTTTGCAACTACTTGAAAGGCCCTAAAGGTTTTTTGGGGAATCACCGGGGTATTTGTTATTGACTATTTAACCCAACGAAGGTTTTAATCACTTATTTATTTCAATATGGCTATACTCCGGTATACTAGAAGTGACTATACTAACATTGGTTTTGGAGTAGATTTTCCTGATTGATTCATATACTTTACATATATTTTAAATATTTTCTACGACAGGAAATTTAAATGTTAAGTTAAAACTATACTTTAAAATATCTATTTTAAATGTGCTACTTTACCCTATTATAGCTACTTTACTCTTTTTATGCTAATGGGAAGGGTTATATTTGGTCGGTTGCATGTTAGTTCGTTATAGGTTAAGGGTTTGGAGAATCGTAAGATTTGGAAACACTGGTTTGTAGCTTATTCGCATGATTACTGAAGTGAAAAATAGAGTAAGATTATTACCAAAATAGTCCTTTCTCTGATATTTTCGTATGCTTTGTTTTATTTGCAATTACTTCAATAGAACAATTATCTATAATATATGTATGTATGATCAGTTTTAAACAAATTATCATTTAATGTTTATAGATGATTGACATTTCAGTAGAAAGTGAAGATTAAAAAGAAGTTACCAAATTAATCAAGTAAATTTTGAAAAAAGTCTTAAATAGTGTACAAAGCACAAATGAAAAACAAAATTCGGTTCTAAAGTTCTTTTAGAAAAATAAAGTTGGAAATTTTTAATATTTTTAATGTAAACCACATTCTTGATAAAATTATTTTGTGAAAGCTGTTGAATGAATAAATCAAACAGCATACGCAGCTGTTCTCCAAATACATTTGAAAGAATAAGAAATAAGAAATAAGTTTCTATTTATCCAGTTGAAATGACAATGCGCTTTGCCTTTTAACTTCCGTGAGAAGATATCGTGTTAAAAACATATATTTCGTTGTTCTACATCTTTCGTCGAAGGTACTAGGTGCTGTAATCTTTTCGTTCCAAAAACTTTTCGTATGTTTCATATTTTTCCTTGGAACTATCTTTGATAAATGATAACAAAAATAAAGTATGACAGAAAAGAACACTTTGGGAATTTTTCAGATGATATAAACTTTTTATAAAACAGTTCGCGAGGAGTAAAGTTGTAACTATCTGAGTGTGTGTCACGAAAGCTGTGAGAAAAAACCCTTATTGCACTGTTTAGATAAAATGTATTGCTTGCAATCTAAATTTACGGTAGATAAACATATCTTGAATAAATGGGTCTTATGGTTGAACAGAAAGAGGTTTGCAGAGAGCTTGCCAATTAAAATACCTCGTTAACTTTCTCATCCGTGCCACTAATCCACAACTAAAATTAATATTTTAAGTGAATTATTGACGATAAGAGTTTTTGCTGTTATATTTAACTTAAGGGCTTCGTAAATATATGAACCATGATACAGGAGGTTAATAATTAAACTTCCCCTCTAAACAGCATCCTACAGCTCAAACGGGTGAACGAAATGTAACCACATTGGGTATGTAGACTATACACGATATGCGCTCACCGAATTTCGAAAAAAAAAATTAGTTCAAAAATATCCAGCAGATGGCGCTTTTCATGGGAAAACATTAAATTAAACAAAATAAACGACTAAAACGGAATACATAAACAATTTGAACATTTATTAAAATTTATTGAACATTTATTGAACATTTTTATCACCTTGTTATCGAACCAACTTTAAATAAAGGTAAGGAAATAAAATAACAGTATGCCTTTGCTGTTTGAGAAGAAAAAAACAGTTGAGTTTGCAGAAATAGGTACAGATTATGTTGAAATGTCACAAGAGGAGCAGTTGTTAATCATGTCCAGGACGATGTAAGGAAAGGTGCCCAATGTGACCACAGTCAATCACCTGCAAAGTTTTAAGGCGATGGACAGTGTGTTCAACAGCAGATCGTAACTAATCAGTTGTCACAGTACGGTGTAATGTGGTTTGATGACAAGGTGATCAAAAACTAGTCAATAGAGGTTCAAATTATTTATGTATTCCGTTTTGGTAGTTTATTTTGTTAAATTTAATGTTTTTCCATGAAAAGCGCCATCTGGTGGACCTTTTTTAATCTTTAAAAAAAAAAAAAAAAATTCCGTGAGTGCATCTCGTATACAGTCTATATACTCAAAGTGGTCACATTCCGTTCACCCGTTTGAGCTGTTTGATGCTGTTTTTAGGGGAAGTTTAATTACAACCACTCTGTACTTTGACTAATACATTAAAAAAAAATTATAGGTTGAGAAAAAGTTTTTTTAAATATGAATATACGACTATGACGTCGTAAATACTCACCTTTGATTTTATTTTCTGTTTATGAGATATTTTTAATGTTATGCTCTCTTGAATTACTTCTTCCCTGTTTCTGACGTCACATACAATCAACGTATTTAAAAGGGTAAATTCGAGTAGAAAAGGTGAGCAACGGGCATAGTGTTTCCTGGAAACTACTTGTCACGTTCCTATGACATTTGAAAAGTTACCTGATGTTTTTCCGTTCTGTTGATCAGCTGGTTACGTGGGGAATAGCCCAATTGTTAACTAGCCCTATGTTTTCGTCGTACAATAATAAATAATGAATGTTACAGTGAAAGTTCAGGGCATCCAGAATATAATAATTCAATCTATTAATTGTACTTTAATAAATGTTAAATAACGACAATTTAAGAGTCAACGGCTCACCTTATTTCTGCAGTTAGTGTCATGATTGTCTTGAGATCGTTTGATATGGTCCAAGCCGTGGACGTTAGACGATAATGGCCGAAATTACTGTATAAGTTATCTTTTAAAATTGTAGATCCTGGGCACGAAAATTCTATGCTTTGTTTGAATAAAACACCTGAAAAGTGAAATAAAATGACAAAGGCATGAAACCTTATGAAAATAAGCTGCATAAAATTATGAAATATTACTTTTTCGATTAATATAAAGTATTTTTACGTACGAGTGCCAATCAAACGCAAATTTTCTGAAAACGAGATATCAAATGCATCCAATTTTTACAAAGAAAAGTATTAATCACTTCTTTAAATCCCTTTGTTATGAATCGGTATTGATTCTATCTAGAGATAAATAATAAAAATTAATTAATGATGTTTGAAGTGAGAAAGCAATTTAACAGCTCATTATACGTATTTTTATTTTTATTTAATCATTAATGAAATTTGCAGTTATCTTCTTGAATTTTTCATTAATGATTATTTTATTTATTTTTTCCTGTTACTTTTGTACCTGTTTTATTTATTTTCATGGGGGATGGTTGATATAAAAATAATGAGTAAAAGTAACTTTAATGATAAATCCTAATACGTTAAGAAACGATTTTGAGACTGAAAATTAAATTAACTGTCAAAAAACTAGAGAAACTGTTAAATATCATCTAATGCAATCAAATAAGAGGATATTTTTAAAAAAAACCAATGGTTCTTAAACATTCTTACTCATTACAAAATAAAGATCACCAAGGCCGCACGCTACAGCTCAAAAGAAAGAAAAATGTTCTATAATGAGAGAAACGTGCGGAAGCCTTGCATGGTTTGTTACGGTGGTGTCATTCTACCAGTTATTCAATCCTCGTGATTACAGAGAACATTAATCCTTTAAGCTTTCATTTTTTAGCTAAATAATTTATTTCTTCACCGGTATCATTTTACAAAATTACTTATGAAATATTTTGGGACTTCCATCTTATTTAGGAGATGATGAAAATATTTGATGAAGGAAAATTAGTATCCTATAAATGAGTTTGTTTTTTTACCACCTACTGTTAGGCAATCTGCATAAATTACATTAAATGTGAGTAAATGGCCCAAGTTTTTCATTATTTTTCAGTGATAGTAATTTATAGGAGGGGTTGTAATGTTTTCTGCCGTTTTAAACTGATATTTAAATCTCTCATAAATCCTGAACTTAACAATATTTTTTTCTATCATGAACCCCTCTACAGTAATTAATAATCTACTGTAAAATATATTGGAAAGTGTATTAAAAATATAAATCGTAAGAAGGAAGGAAAAAATATTAAGGGGTCAGGTACCTTTTTAAAGAAAAGAGACTCGACAAACTTATCCTATTTTCAATTACCAGTAGTTACTAAAACAATTTATTAAGAAATATGAAAATTTTACTGTGAGTTAAATACTCTTTTTTCTTTATAAATATTGCACACAATTTTTTCTAGCTATAAGAGAAATTTTTTAATTTTTTAAAATTTTAACAATTTTTTTTCATTATTATGTGATTGCGCGCATATCACCAGAACAGTTGGCAAGAATACCATGAAATTTTATACACGTTCAGTATAAACATGTATCATTAAAATGACGAACAATTATGTCATTCCTACCATAAAAATTTGAATTACAATAAAATTTATCAAAAAAATTTCTGAAATTAAAAAAAAAAAATTAAAATTTTTTTTTCTATGAAGAACTAAAAATTTTTATTTTAACGTTCGTCATTTTAAAGATATATTATGCAACTTAATTTTAAAATTAAAAAATATGTATATTCATTAATATACGGACGCAAGTCTGCGTGCATAACATTGAAAAAAACAATGGCTGAATTATTTTTTAAACTAAAAATTTATCTTCAAGCTAGATAAAATTAAGAGCCATATTTATTAAGAGGAAAGTGAGTTTAACTCACAGTAAAATTTTATATTCCTGAATAAAAGATTTTCATAACTACTGATGATTTAAAATAGAGATATCTTTGTCGAGTCTCTGAGCGTTTAAAAGGTACCTGACCCCTCAACTCAGTAATATGAAACGCTGTATTATATTGGATGATCTTTAACTTTAACACAAAAAAAAAATAATTCAACAGAATTGCTACAAATTTATTTATGTATTTATACATTTATATAATTGGAATAATCAAAATCCACAATTTAAAAAATAAAAGTTTAATGTAAAGAAGGAAAAATCCTATTCAATTCGCTGAAGGTAAATTTAAAAACCAAGCTAAAGTGAAACAAGGGTAAGGGAGAATCTGTTGTTTTCAGACTCAATTAATACAGAACATATGCTATTAAAGAAGAGATGTTTACCCCATGAGGAAAAAAAATCAACTTAGTGGATAAATCTCCTCCTCGGTGGTGCATATCCCTTGTAAAATGTTTGAAATGTTATATCAAAGGAAAACAAGTGTGATAGTTTAAACATAAACGAATACAGAGATTTCTTTCAGCAAGTAAAACTGAATAACATATTATGATCACTAAAAATTGTACATTTGTGTATGTCCATAGAACACTGAAGAATTATTATCAATTAGAACTGGATATGTACATAATAATTTCATTGTATTCCTCTTTTGTTAATGTGTGTATATATGGGTGTGTTCACAATACAATTCTACATTGAAGTTGTAGTTGTAAGAGAGAAGTGCCCTTCAAGTAAAACACAGTATTGACCTTTGGAATTCTTTATTTGATCACTCATCCAACATTCTGCCATTTCGAAATTATGGCCCAACTCGAACGGTTCGTCCGACCAGCACGAAGTCACTCTATTTGCCTGCCACTAGAAAATATTTTACAAACGTCAGTTTAAGTCACTTTTACCTCTTTCTCCATTGCATTGCAGGAAAATACACACGTCCGAATCCACAAATCTGCAAACATAGGTTGAGTTATGAATTTCTCTACCACTAAATTCTAGAAAAATTGACTCTTCCGGGAGAAATAGACAGTTTCTCATTGCCTTGCGATGGTTTAATCACTTGTGTAAATGCGAGTGCCTAAGATAGAATTCTTTAAGAATAAATATATAAATGAAAAGGGGAAATGTACTAATAAAAAGGGTATTTATAGGTCTCGAGTGTAACAACATTAAATAAGAAACAGAATGAAAAAGTTTTTTGGCATCTTAATTATATATATATATATATATATATATATATATATATATATATATATATATATATATATATATATATGTGTGTGTGTGTGTGTGTGTGTGTGTGTGTGTGTGTGTAAGTAATATACCCATTACATCACGTCCTTAAACTATAACCTGAAAGAAAACACTAGCTCATATTTACATGGCTGGAGCTAGACTCACGCTGAAAGAAATAAAATTTAATTTTGGAAGCAGTCGGGTCGAATCGTTTATTAGACCGACAAAATTACATCCGTCCATTTCAGAAGAACGGCTCCTAATAATATCACCTTTCAACATGAAACGCGAGAGCGACAGAAACTTGTGACTATTAGTATATGTAGGGTCAGCAGATTTTGGGGCTCGTGATGCTAACCCACTCATGAATTTGGAGATATACAAGTGTAGAAACGCAAAGGCATGCGATTCATGGGAAGTTCTGGGGCTAAGGGTTTTAAAGCGATAAATTAATATTACTGGGGATTGGATTTAGGAAAGGGAATTTAAATGCTAGAATGGAGGGTATAATATTTAAGATATTACACACATATATATATATATATATATATATATGTGTGTGTGTGTGTGTGTGTGTGTGTGTACATATTGCATTACCATTATATGTGTTTACGAGTGTCTATCTATACTTGATACACTCAAAAATGTTACGTTAAAAGATTAGTATTCCTCAATATATCCTTCACATAAAAGTAAGTTGAACATTTTTATATTTATGAAATAATATTTCTTTGGCCCAATTAACAGACCACGAACTCAAAAAAATACGATTTTGGTTTGTTAATTAGGCCAACGATTTATTAAATAATATTTCTGAATTATTTGTATATTCAACTATGCGGACATGTACTTAAAATTGCTTCAAACATGGCTTGATTTTGCAAGTATTACTTCTGAAAATAAGCACTAACCCCTCACAATGAAAGTCCTTATCGCGATTTGTTCCCCCCGACCGTGAACTTCCAAATTGCCCATTAGCCAACCACTTTTCACCCTCTTAGCCATTAAAATTCCCATAGAGGAAGGAATTATAGTTCTTCAGTTACACAATTTATGTAACTCGCGTGTCTACCCATTTCTGTCAATACACGCTACTAACGCCTATTCTCCAGTTACCGTTGGTTCCTGTCTTAGACAAGACAGGATGTGAGGATGAAGCGAAAGACGGAAAATGAGGAAGGGGAATATCCTGCAAGCAAAGATTGCGCTTCAGAGAAAATGAGTTATTAAATGTCGTACGGAGGTGCGCAGGAAATCGGACAGTAACGAACTTCCGCTTACTTTCGTGAACAGAATATTTAACCTCTATTAACACGGAGCAATCTCCTTTTTTCCTAATTGCCAACCTGTTCTGAGAAATTCGGTTCAGGAACTTAGAAGGAAAGGGGAAAGAGGGGTACCCTTAACGGCAGTTTTTACAGCTTACTACGTAGCTCTGCCTTTTTGCTTTATTTTAAACTATTTTTTGTAAAAAGTCCTGATATATAAAAGGGGAAAGAAAACAACCAAAATGAGTCCAAAAATGGGAAATTTAGTTATCTCGGTGTACACAGCAAGAGTTAGGTTTACTGGAGATTTATTTGAGACTGGGGAAATCAAATTTGAAAATTAATTAGTGCTATTATTAAAAGGAAATGAGAGACAGGACGAACTTCAGAGATAACTTGTTCTTGATCATACAGTTAAAATATAAATGAAAGCTGACATGTTTAATGTGTGGGTGCGAGTAAAATGCGAAATGAAAAGGTCAAAGGAATCCCTATTTGTATACCTGAGCTTATTCCATTTGCGACAGGAATATTTTCTAGACCAACTCAGAAACTATGAATGACAATTCAGTCTTCAAATCATTCTTGAGCTGTGTAATTGTAAATGGGACATTCCCTTTCCTTTCCCTCCAGGAAGCTGAGAGGAAAAGTGAAATCTCATTTATGTTTTCATACTGTAGCTTTACTTTAGCCATCAGCCCTTAGGTTGACTATCCCATTTTGATTATCTTTAAATACCATTTTATCAGAAGACTGCCATCTTGCTCCTATCCTATACCATAGAACGGTAGCAATAAGTATGAACATGTGTAAAGCAAAGTTAACCCACGACTAAAAGATCACACGTAATAAAAGTTCGAGATGATAATTTTATTAGATCATGGATCACATTTTTCTTTGGACAGATTAATTACTATTTGCAGTGTATGTCACTTTTCTCCCAATTCAACATAAATGCTATCTTCACAACTATATAACCATGACGAGACCGTCTTCAAATTTTTGTCGAGTTGTGTTAATGTAAATGCAGCACCCGCTAAGGTTGACTAGAATATTTTATCTGTCGGTTGGTATCAATCTATCTAAATGATAAAAACATATGTATATATTTGGCAGTAAATTTAATCAAAATGTATCACAGTATGAAAGTAATGTAAACTCGTGACAAAAAGGTTATTGGTGCTAAAGGCTAGAATTTGGAAAAAATTATTATTTTGGATCTTGGATCCCGTTTTCAAGCGTCAAATGACCGAATTATTTTCCTTTTTATGCAGTTTTCTTGAAATGTAATATGAGTATTAGCCAGTCCATCACTCCAACGAATACAACTTCTACCTCAGCAGATAATTCCTTACCATTTTCCTTGCTGTATCGTTTCATGGGTCCATGACATAATCAAAGACATCGAAGAGCTGCATTTTTAGTTGCGACTGTTGCCCGTTTCATTACGGCTGTGTTTCATTCAAGTCGTCAGTTAGCGAAAGTCTATTAAGTTGATATTTCTAGCGGTGATTGTTAAGAATAGGGTTTAAAAGTGAAATGGAGAGAACTTCGTTAATTGTTATGATTAAAAATTATGATATAAAATTAAGCATATAATTCTGAAATGCAAATTTAATCAACAAAGTCATTTCTATGGATCTCATTACTTCCTTAAACCTTATTTTGATCTAATCAAATTAAGGTACACGAATTATCTAATCCTGCCGTGAAAGACAGCATGGATCATATGATCTGGATTTCCTGTCTTTATTACCTTTAAAGTTCAGTGTTATTATATATTAATTATTTTGTAAAAAATTCTTCATTTATAGAAAAGTAATACATTATCAAGCACTGAAGAGGCTAACTTCTTCAGCTTTGATCACTTTGGATAAAATTCTGAAGCTATTTAAATGTTAGACTATTTAAATTGAGATTTTAAAATATCTTTAGATATTCCTTTTCTTTGGGAAGAAGGAAAAGTCAATAAAATTTATATCTATTAGTTAAACATTCCAAAAACATTCATATGCAAGTAAAGGAATTCATAAAGGGAGATATGAAATTATTTCGTATGTCAATTACAGTAGATAAATGTGAAAAATTGTTCAAAAAGAAAATTCTCTTTGGAGAAAAAATAAACCACATTCTAGCCATTACTAACTTTGTAATTATGAAACGCAATTAATTTATTATTTTATATAAACTATATTATATAAAATACATAATATAAAATACGGGCCGCTATAAAAAGGGGGGAAATTATTGCTTTCCAAATACCTAGTAAAGGCCGTCTGTCAGGCCATCAAAATGAACCAGTGTCTCCTAACCTTGAAGCAGAAATTCAACAAATTAAAATATTCAGGACATACGAGGAGGCGTTATTTTCATGGACTTCACCTGACATATTCCCCCTTTTTTATTATAAGCCAAGGATTCATGATCATGACTATCTATTTACTATTCAATGATTATCAGTGGAAAATTATCCCGTGTTTTCCAAAGGTCCACTTTTATTTATTACAAAGGTCGGGCGCCACTGTAATAATGGTATGTATGCCAGGAGATTTGAATCCGGGTTCTTCCTATTTGTGGGATAATATTCTACAAAAAAAATCTAAATCGACAGTATAAGTCACTCTCATTTTTTGTATTCCATACCACAAATATTCTCCACTTTATTTTTGAGGCCAGTAACCCATAATGCGTGTAGGAATTTTTTCTTATTTAATTATGCCAATTTATTCATGCTTGATGCTAACATTTTTCAACGTGAATCTATATTAAATGTTTTCTAATAATCCTTTCTTTCCAACCGTTGGACGCCACTACGAGTATAACGATTATCTATCACAACTGCATATTGAGCCCGGTCTCTTGATCTCGAGGTCAGTATTTTAGCCTGCCAATTAGCTGATCATGTGGGGAAGTTTTTCAACGATTTTCCATACAACCTGATACTTATGGATCTAGCAATAGACATGAAGCATGTCTATTATGCATTAGATAACTTATAATTTGATTTAGAAATAAAATTTGGGGACGATTAGCCTGAGATCTCGAAAGGTGTTCAGTATGTTTTGTTTTATTTAACAATCATCTACTACTTGGTATTTTTAGGCTTCCGTTTTAGCATATTTTTTCATTGACTGAAGGTCTAGTAAGTTCGCTAATTTTCTATCGTAGGGCACTGTTTCAGATGATGTTGATTTTCATACCCCATGTCAGACTATGGGAATTATTTTAACACCATTTTTCCTAACTGCACTTGAATAAATGTGAAGTTGTTGTTTTTCCTGGCGTGCGAAAAATATTTCTTTAAATGCTCGAGTTTTAAAATGCTTTTACTTTAACTTTCTCAAAATATGATTTTATGTAAACACAAACAGGCAGGATTTTTAAAAAAATGTAGAATTCAGTGATATAAACTTGAAAACGTGTCATAGAAAATGCACTTAAAAATATTCTTCATACTCTAGATTTACTTGGGATTTCCAGATCTAAGAGGTCAGTTGAAGTGCCGCCATAAATTTTGAGCGATTGAGAACCATTTATTTCTATTCTTCATAATCTAGATTTTTTTTAAAATGTATAATTCAGTGATATACACTTGAAAACGTATCATAGAAAATGCAATTAAAAATATTCTTCATACTCTAGATTTACTTGGAACTTCCAGATCCAAGAGGTCAGTTGAAGTACCGCTATAAATTTCGAGCGATTGAGAACCATTTATTTCTATTCTTCATACTCTAGATTTTTTTTTAAATATAGAATTCAGGGATATAAACTTGAAAACGTGTCATAGAAAATGAAATTAAAAATATTCTTCATATTCTAGATTTACTTGGGATTTGCAAATCTAAGAGGTCAGTTAAGGTACCGCTATAAATTTTGAGCGATTGATAAACATTTATCTCTTGATATTATTGGCCTATCTGTAGAAAAATTACAACATGGAGCACCTTTTTTGATTGTTTACATCGTCTGGAGATTATAAATAGTTTCATCTTCTCTCAATGATTTTTTTTCTGATATAGAATTGCGCTGCATGTAACACTTTAGTCTGGTTGCAACTGAAATGCCTTTTGTGATAGTAGAAATGCTAATTTTGATTTGGGGGAAATTTTGACCGTGTTAATCTGATAGGGGCATGCGCTAATAACTCTTAAGCTGTAGTTAAAGCTGGAACCATGTCATGGAGGACAAACCTGCTGCCTAATTGAAATTTCGTATTCCCGTAAAGAAACTGCGCTCTAAAGCTTAACTCCATAAGTGGCGCCGCCTGTTGGGATATTTCTCTGCTTTCGAGGAGAAAAGCGAGCTTGTATCGAAGTGAAGAAGTGGACTCAAAAATGTGTACTGTGTAATTTCAAAAATGACGTTTCATTTGAGAATTTGATTCATTTGTAGTCATTGAGTCAGTTAGACCCATACCTATGAATATACCTGATACATCTCACTGAATTTACTTTTGTTTCATACTTGTAAGTGATACGTAAAAAATACATATAATAATCGCAAACTATATTTAAAATTTTTATGACATTATTTTTCGCCCTTTATAGCGACTAAGTAATTAAAGAATTTTTCCTTCGATAACTCTATTCAATTTTCATGACAAACACTCAAGTGCTCTCTAAATGTATAAAAATGTATGGCATGCCATGCACTACACCAGGGGTCGCAAAATTACGGCCCGCGAGCACCACCAATATAGTTTATTTTGATTGAATTGTAAAATTTATAATGTAAGTAAATCCTACAAAATAATAATCAGATTTTTTATTTAACGACCAATTAAGAAACACAATAACTGACATACATAATGAAATTGAGCATTTTAACTGGAATTAATGATATAAGATTTATCCTAAAAACTTGCAATAAGTGACATACATCGGTAATTTACATAATGAAATTAAACATTATAACTAGGATTAATGAGATTTGTGTAGATGTAACTTTATGTAGCCATAGATATCTCACTCGCCGGTTAGTTCCGAAACCAAAATTTACGCGTAATTAAAAACTACAGTATGTTGTTATGATGACCTAGCTAGCTAGGTCTTGGACCTTGGGACTTAGTGGAGGAGTCACTAAATCCCAAGGCCCTTGGACAAAAAAGTTTGGAGACCCCTTCACTACACGATCAACTGCCGATCCTTTTTAGTGCCTTGAATGGTCTTAATTTTAAGTTAGGGTCTCTTAACGTGCTTGCATACCCAACCATTTTCTGACATATATTTCTATGAGTTCCAGTAAGCTTCAAAAGTCCGAAAAAGACTCTCCCTTGGCACTTTTTCCGGAAGAAACAAAGGCATTTATTCCATAAATATCGAATATATTGTAGAATAAACAGAGACCAGCTTCTGGTAGCTCTTTAAAATCTATAAGTAGCTGCTGTTATATCAGTTCATCAAAATATTCTTTGATTGTTAAAAATTATAATATATATTTATGTTTGTTTTAGAATCTCCGATTTTTTATCATGCTGCATGGCAGACATGAGGATTTCTTCCTTTTTAGGATGCAAATCACAAAAGCATAGTCTTTCTGATGACTCAATTAAGATGTGAAAACTTCTATATCTCGACACAAATATTATTCTCGCCTTCAATTTTTTATGCAAATCATTAACTAAAATTAAATTTGTAGCTATACGCAGCTCAAACTCTCGCACAAAATGTAAGTGACTTATAATAAATAAATAAAAATAAATCAGATCAGGACTGATTTATTTTATTGAGCAAACGTCCAACTTAACACTGTGTAAGCTATAAGAAGGATGGAGATTTAAAAAACCTTAAAATATACTCTATAAATAACTATAAAAAAACTCAAATTGAACTGCATTTACAGTTATTTAATATTTAGTTAATTCATTATTTTTAGGTTTTTAAAATTCTTGAAATAAATATATATATATATATACAGGGCTCGACTTGAGGCAGAACGTGCCGGAACGGCGTTCCGGTGCCCCTCTTTAGGAAAAAAAATTACGATAGTTAAAACATTTATTTAATGACATATTACTCTGTTGTTAGTTAGTGGTACTGGCCTATTATACACACACACACACACACACATATATATATATATATATATATAATATATATTTATGTTTGTTTTAGAATTTGTTTTAGAATAATATATATATATATATATATATATATATATATATATATATATATATATATATATATATATATATATATATATATCACATATATATATATATATATATATATATATACTAGCATTATTGCCCGGCGTTGCCCGGGTAGATATATAGATATAACATTTTTCATGCATTCCATCAAAAAAATACTGGGCTGCACCCCCCCCCCGAAAAATAAACACTTCGCCCTCCCCCTCCCCGTCACCCCCAGACCAACTCTCAAACCACCCCTCAGAACAAACCTCTTTTCCCCCGCGTATCGAATTAGACTGGTTGTGGTGAAGGGGCTGTATCCATATTTAAGAGTTGCGCTTAGGGGCACAAAAATCATTAAAAAATTAATTTAAAAAACTAATTGAGCCCCAAATTTCGTTTTTCCTGATTTAAGTTTCTCGGGTCCTAAACATTAACTGTGCCGAATTTGGTCCCGGAGGGTGAAACAGTCTATGATTCTATAACAACAGACAAGCAAACAGACAAGCTCTTTTATATATATATATATATATATATATATATATATATATATATATATATATATATATATATATATATATATATATATATATAGGGATTATCCATATATATTAATATTAGGACTTATCCCACAAAACAGCATGCTACCCTGGAGATATCGCTTGGTATCTCCAGTTGGTGATTGGTTGTGAATTGAAAAATGAAAATTTATTTTCAATTTACAACCATAATTTAAAATATCCTGTCTGGATTAATCACTGCATGCTAATTGTTGTAGTACGATTGAAAGTTCAAGAGACAAGGTGCACTATTCCACCCAAGACTTCCCACTGCAGAAAATTTTTTTTTAAGTTTTTAAGCGTATAAAGATATGCTATGAGTGTCGTAAAGATTGCTGAAATTGTGAAGGTAGTATGCGTTAGACGGAAATAAGCGTTTGATGAAACAAATGACTGTATTTTAGGCTTTATGAAGATAATGTTAAAAGTCGAGCTGTTTATATTTAGGTTGCTTAATAAATTGAGTAAACACATAAAACTGCTGAAATTTATTTAATGTAGGCATTCATAAATTATCAGTTTGTTACAATCAACTTCCATGAGTGGGCAAGAATACAGAGATAATCAACCGTTCCTCTAGCCGCTCCTCTAGCATTACAAAACTGAAAAAAGGAGCTGAATCATAATTCTCATTTCTGACTGAATCTGAGGTGTTTGAAAAAATTCAGCTACGACCCCATCCTCCCTTCCCTGTCCCAATACCCATCGGTTTTCACCCGCTTAATTACTCGATATTTAAGCTATGCGCATTTACACAAGAGCTGATTACGATGTACAAGAAATAATTAATTAAATAAGAATTTAGTTTCAGCCACAAGAGATAATATGAAATAAAAATTAAGCCTTTTTCTTAAATTTTTGAAACATTAATTTCTCACTTTACTGATGCCTTCGTGTTTCTAAAAACAATGAAAAAAAATTTATCGTAAAAATATGTCTTTTTTTTTTTTTTCAAGAATTGTATTTCGGAGCAAACACTTTTATATTTTTTCATAAACCAAATGCAGTCAGAAATGAGAGCCGGTGGAATTCATTTTCCTATTCATTTTTCTAGTTGCAGAAATCATCAACACTGATCTTTTCCTAAAAATGTATCCTAATTAATATTTCTTTCAGTGCGTTGATGAAACTATAATTTTTCTATAAACTTATATTTTTTAGAAAAATTTTGTTCACTCTACTCACTTTGCATACTTTTAAGATAAGCAAGTTCAAGCGTGGGAATAAAAAACAAATTCTCATCGAAAGTGAAACCACAACAGATTTACAAATGATGCAACAAATCTTGTTTCCCTGCTTTTAAGAAAGTACTCTGTCTTAAATACTTTCTACATCAACAATGCAATTTCAAAACATTGCATTTCATAAAAAGTATTTCATACTTTCGTCTCGCATTGTTGACTTCGAGGAATTTATTTTCCCTTTCTCCAAGTCGCAAAAGTTGTAGATGGCCTACACCAAATTCATCACCACATCTTGCGGGAAAATTACAGGACAAAATTGAAGCCTTACAGGAAAGTCATACGATTGCTTGAAAGAAATAAAAGTAGGAAACCAAAACGTGACATCGTGATCTGTAATAACAGCTAGAAGGCGAAATCCAAACCTGTTTCCAGACAAATGCGTGTTGTGCCCTACTTGCCCAGACTAAGTGATAGGCACTTATTCAAGAACAGCGAAAAAGTTAACGAGGTTTCACTAAGATGAGACCCAGAATTTGCTGCTCTTGAATTAGACGCTTATTTGGGGTAGTTTGGAATACAGGAATATTTGCAAAAGCATGTCAGTGATATTGAAGGTAAGTCAAAAAACAACATTTTGTAAGCTTAGAAGTATTTATAGTATTCTTTTGTTACATTACGGTTACATAATTCGCTCAGTATTAAAAGTCTATAAAAGTTTTAGAAAGGCGGAAAGTTGTTATGCTGCTGAAATGAAGCTCTTAGGCTTGTTTGAAAACTTCATATTCTGTGATACTTGTAATAACATTTGAATTTATGTTATTGTGAAATTTTTGAAAATGAAATTATAACTTATCAATACAGTGCAATATTTTTGAAGAATATTGGTCAATAAATTTTATACTAACTTTTTTAAAGTGAATTTTCTTTCTTAATAATTGAAAAATCAGTGGTATAAGGTTCTTTTTACCATCATAATAGGTTTATATGATCTACGCTTATGAACTTTGTCCTGCTTGAAGACAATTTTTCATCACCTAGAAAGCCCTGAATAAACATCAACCATGTAAGCTTTAGACGCTGATAAATTACTACTGAATAGAATGTCAACAGAAAGGAGATTCTTAAAAATTTCGGCAACTTATTTATTTGCAACTTAGCTTTCAGGGAAGGATATCAAAAACATTTACATAACTGAACAATGCATTAATGCAATTGATATTAAAACAATATATATATGTGTGTGTGTGTGTGTGTGTGTGTGTGTGTGTTAGTTAGTTAGTTAACATACGCACATACATATATGTATATATATTTATATATAGTAAATCTGAAAGGAAAGTACAGAACTATTTTTTAAGAAAGATTATTATTTACATTATTGAGAGACAGCATAAAGGATGCGCATAATAAACCTCACAATTACATTAAAGAAAATAGAACTATATTAGTCTGTAATATTATTAGCATTTCTATTAGTTTCATTTGTGTTTCAGTGTAACGACCTCATCAATCATACGTCTGAAATCACAGTTTTTACTTTTGTAGCTCATTTTTATTTGTAATAATTACCGTAGTTGAAACAGCAAAAAATGGTTTCTGTAAATATGCTATATACTGTTCTCAAACGTCAATGCATTTTCTTCCATTTATTATGAACGATCCTTTGATTTTCTTCAAAAGTAACTTTTTGCCACAGCTACAACAACAGATTATAACAAAAGGAGAAACAGTAGCAAAGATGAAATTTTGCTGTGGTCGTTTTGCCTGAGGGAGCCAAAAATCGAAAATTTCAAGCAATATCTTTCCCAAAATGTACTTTTATTTTCAGGCTTTCTCACGAAAACAAACAAGAGCATATGAATTTTTATTTTCCATACCATTGCTGAAAACGGCGTAAGTTAAAACATGAGAGCACAGACTACTACTGGAGTCCATTTTAATGACTATAGCTATTAATTATTATTGTTTCTGGGGAAAAGGGGAGTCGTAGTGATTTATGAAAAGAAATAGAGCATTGTGTTTATTGCATTCAGAATAGCAACGCGGAAAACAATGGCCTGTTTTTGTTAATTATTTTAGGTTCTGGAAGCGGTGATTACGTTGTTCAGGTAAACGTTTGGAAATCCAGCAGAAAATAGTGTCATGTTTCAGAATACCTTGATTCATTGCGTTCTGTCTTTCAATGTTTATTCACTGCCCATTGTATAACTTGGGAGCCTTTTATTTTTTATTCTCGATTTCTTCACGGTATTAAACTCGTCTATGAAATAGTTTTATAATACATGTTTGCTCTATTTCAAGTTTGCACTGTAAAACGTTGAGGGTAATTATAGCACAAGTTCATGTATTTAATAATGAATTTTTTAAATTTATTTTATTTATAAAACTCCCATTCGCATTGGTTCTTTTTACCACGTTTTTATTTACTCGCCTTCTTGTTTGTGTGTGTTTGTCCAGTACAAATCTTGCAATCGATTTTTAACTAACTTCCCGACTAGCTAGACATTTGAAACTTTTACAATAGCTCAGAACACGATAACAATGCATTCTTTTAATACTTTTAGCCATCTTTAAGCAGAATTGAATTCATTTTCAGTTAATTTTGTTGTTTGAAAATTTCTTATAATTGCTCTCTTTATTACGCATTTGATCATTTTCTTTCAAGTTAACGGGACAATTCATCAAAAAAATTTTTTTAAAGTATTTATTAATACATAGAATTGTCAAGTTTATATGATTCAACAGAAAATTTAAAAACGTGGTATATAAAAAGTTCTTTTTATCTTGTAATTATTTCAAATAAAAATATCTTTAAAAACAGAAAAAACGTTATTTAATTAAACATAGATACATTTTGAGTATCTATATGCTGCTAAATTATGCAAGGCAACTAATTTTAATCTTTGCTTAAAAACCACTCGTTAATTAAATTTATCCAACACTAAACGGGATATCTTAAAAATGCTTTCACTTTATACTCTGTTGCAGAAGAGTCACTGCTGCTAAATAACTATTAAATTAATGGAATTATTTTAAGTGACAAAAATTTGTGTTTAAGAAAGACCAACTAATTTTAGCCAATCCTTCCAAAGAAAGAAGAAAAAATATTTTTACTTCAGCTGTTTTCCTTCCTTTCGCAAATTTGAAAATATTAAAGCGTGTAATAGACAGAGATATCGCTAGAATCACAATACAGCTCCTCATAATTGGAAGGAATGAGAGAATGAATACCTCTCTCGTCTACCTGTAGATTGAGTAATGAATGGAGGAAAATTTTATGGTATCCTTTACTCTGTTTATAAAAATCCTCGTAAGAATCTTTTTATAACTCTCTCAAATAAAAACGCTATGAACATACTTTAGAACACAATTCACCATATATAGAAAAATGCAACAAAAGAGTTCCTCAAAATATTCTTTATTTTCCTAAGTGGTCATTGCCTCTTGGAACCGAGATTTCAACACGAAAAAGTTCAGGTGGATTTTTTTTTTTGGTGTGTGTGTGTGTGTGTGTGTGTGTGAGTGTCTGTGTGTGCTTGCTTGTGCTTGTGCTTGTGTGGGTGTGCGCGAGAGGGGTGGGTAGAGGGAAAGGGTGAGAGGGTGGAAACATGCAAAGTAAACATCCTGGGGTTTTCCTAGAGTTACTCTTGAATGCACTGTGTCTGTTTAGTCCTCGTGTGGCAAAAGATGTTCTCAGCGCTCCAAAACCAACCAACCGCCAGTCTAGAATAAATATATATTACAATATAGAAATATAATAGAAATATAAAAATACTATGTCTTTTATCAAATATTTTTCTAGTAAAAGCATTCAACCTTTTGAAAAAAAACCATCCTGATGATTATGTTAAACCTCCCATGAATTCTACAGTCTAGTTCGACTATTAGTTAAGCCGCTAACTTGCCAAATTGGTCCGTAAACCAAAAAGGTGGAGAACGATGATAAAATAATATACATTGTTTTTTAAAATTCCTCCGAAAATATAAATTCAAAGAAACATTGTAGAATGTATTACTGCAGATGTAGCTTTTATCTGACGACACATAAAATCTATAAGATAGTATATGCTTGGAATAATCCTTATTATTATTACAGTTTTTGCGTGACTAAGGGACTTAACCAATTTGGCAAGTGGAACAAAGTAATAACATCCAATTCAGTCTTCAAATTATATTTTTACTACACAAAAAGAATTAAATAATTGCTTAATAATTCCCAAGTACTTACTTCGGCAGCAGTTAGACTGTAATTGACTAATTTATTTTACCTTTTTGGGATAAAACAAAGCTAAACGATTTACCGTTATCATCAAGTACTTGCTTCTGCGTTTGAATTTCATTATAGCAACGATTTACATTAGAGCATGGACTTAACTTGATTGGCTTCTGAAAAAAGTTACTTTTTATTCTATGGCCAAAAACTATTTTGCCATTTAGTGATGTTAATCCTTATTACTTGGGGACTAACAAAAAAAAGTAATAAAAAAAACGTACCGTAAAAACCCAAATCGTACAATTACAATTCTTGGTAATTGTACGATTTTTTAATCTGATTTTCTTTAGTTTTTATATTTTATTTTATATAGCATATTTTTAGATATATACAGCATAATATAGCATTCTATAATATATTTATATTAAATTGAAATAGAAGGAATTAGATTGTTAAATTTGCAATCAAGTGCTTCGACACTAAAATTTCAAAAATTTCAAAAAGTGAACTGAACCGATTTGGCTTGTTAAGGCTGCTATGTACTAACCCCATTGGATTCGCTCACCTCACTGTTAACCTATGGAGAAAATTTGTCCACGGATTGCCGACTTGGATTCAAAGATTTTTTTTTTAATTGTACTCCGTCAGAGAAAGAAATTCTACATTTGTGTACATTTTTCGTTCTTTTTTTTTTAAATGCAATTAATATTTTTAAATTTAAATTATTCGGGGAAAAATCTGGTATAGTGTGTTTTAAACGCTCATAAATTCCTTCGGTGGACGAAATTCATAAAATGAATCCTGTAGCGCTTTGCAGAAAAGTTCAGGCTATCTGACAATACCAATTTTATTTGATTATCAGCATTTATGTACCTGTGAATAGTTGACAAAAATATATTTTAAATAAACAATTTGGGGGCAGCGCTTAACCCCTCCCCCCCCCTATAGAGAAAGAGCCATTACAATCCCTCAAAATGTCAATCCTAGGGGGGGAGGTGGAATTCTCGAACTGTCAACTGGACTCCTCCCACCACAAGTGTCTGCAAGAAGAGGAAATGGGAAATACGATTTTTTTTTCATAGTACATAGCAGCCTTAATGAATCAATTAAGACTCTTTCAAATATTAGATCCATATAAATAAATCATCGTATCCGTCGACATAAATATAATTTGATCTTGGCTGGATTTTTTTTAATTTTAATATCAGATAATAATACCACGTCTTCATCATCCAGAAAAAAAAAGGAAATAAATTAAGTCTATAATTTCTTTCTTTTTTTTTCTGGAGTAAATATTAACTCAAACATGCTATACTAGGTACCTAATACCATTTAATGTTTTTATTACGGTTCTTTATATTTCCTTATATTTAATATAATTTCTGCTTTATAAATAGGCATATGTGTTAAAAATTATCATCTCATACACACCCTTGAATCAAATTATAAATTTCTTCTACGTGTGAAGGGAATGACAACTTCTGCCTCAGAATCATGATAAGGTTCAGCATGCTTTAGACGGTACAGCCGTCGTTAGGTACTCATAGTCAACGTACGTGCTGTGCGCAGGTGGTAAGAGCAGATGCAGAGCCCTCAATTAGATTCTGTTGAAAAACCAAACAGTTTTGATGAGAATGCTCGGTATGCACTGCAGGGAAGGCGATAATTTTTAGATACTTACAGCGAGTCGTTGTCGCTACTTACTGATTCATAGGTGCATGATGCTTACCAATCGAGAAGTTACAGACTGTTGTCTGCCTGGTACGAACCGACCAAATGGTAACTTTATGGAGTTCGGAGGTCATAATAACATTGCTTCAAGCTGGGAATTACACAGACTGACAGTCTTATTTTAAATTTTCCCAAGATCCTTTGCATAAGAACTTCTTTCTAAAAAAATTCATAGTAAAACAAGAAATACATTGCACTGTTATATGAGCACGGGAAAAAAGTTTTCTAAACGCAATTACTGCAATCCATAGTAATTTTTTCTACCCTGTAATGAGCCAATAAATTAAAATTTTAGTAAAATCCCTCTTATGTATATCTCCTGTTTCAAGCAGCTACCCATTCCCAAAACAAACAAACAAACAAAAAATGTCTTAGGGACGTCATATGTCGAACATGTTGTAGCTTGTTCAACGTTTGAGCCTTACAGTTTTCTCTTTAATGTTATTTGTTCGGTGCCTTTGGTGCATAATTTTAGCAATTGGTACTTATCTATAGTAACAGAATAAGCACATTGTGTATTATTCTCTTAGATAATTCCGTTGATTGAGTTTCATTACAAAAAAAAAATTTTGCGATATTTCACCTACGAAGCGAGTCTGTAACTCAAAGGTAATAACGAAATAGTGTCCCGAGAAATAAAAGAAAAGACACACACTTCTCAGAATTTCCGTAATAATGTGTCAATGTAATAATGTGTCAATGGTTTGGGAGGTCCCGAGGGTAAGAAATTCGAGGTACGTATACTGGGACTTCTTTTCCAATCGGGCTCTCCAATGAAAAACGTAAATTTTCAAAAATAATTTTTCTAATGTATAGTGAGAATTGGGGCCGTGGCGGCCTTGTGGTACAACGCGCTGGTTTTCGGCGCTGAGGGTGCTCAGATCGAATCCTGGCGAAGCGCCACTAAAACGCCTCCGTTTGTGTCGTCCCTTCATAGGGGGCAATGCTGGTCTGCCTATATGGCGCCCCCATAATAAAATGGCCAGCAAAACTGCGGTGAATCATAGGTGAATGTCTTCACGACAAGTGCCTGCAATTGGAAAAAAAATGTATAGTGAGAAGAAATGCTTACTAATTCAAAATACTCTAAAACATAATGAGAAATTTTTATCGCGAGATACTAATTTAACATGTCATCTAATTTCTAATTATATCCTCCCCTAGCCCAGTAATTTATTATGTAATTATGACTACAAACTTTGGCTGCATTTAGGTTACTATACACGATTCTGGCTGAACTGTCCTCAGTAGTAATATTACAAAAACTTGGGTATCTATGCAGTAATCAGAGGCTCTTTAGGTCAGATATTGCGATGGACCTAAATTTGATCCCTTCTACATCTTAACTGTCCCCTAGATGCTGTAGATGAAGCTAATTTCTGTGTGTCACTTACGATACAAATTAGTAATCGACAGCAATAGACTACCAATTGCCTAAACTGAAGACATAAATTATAAATAAGAGCAATGCATGACGTCATTTGGGCATGCGGTTTATGTCGAGACGAATAAACTGTCTCTTAAACAGAAAAAAATATCCTATATGGATGAAATCAATAGTATAAATAAAATTTTCAATCACAATTTGTACATTTAAAATTGCTGCCACTTTAAAATTTCTTTTTGAATTAACGATAATCTTTCATTATAATAGAAAATAGAAAATTAAGTCACAGAATACTACCACTCAAATTATGAATGAGTGCTTAGTTTCTGAGCATCGCGTGAATATCTCTGAGACATATACCTCTTTCAGAGATTCGAGATAAGCAGTGTAGTTCTCATTGTGGATCAATAAGCCGAGGTGATTGCAATTTCAGAGAGAAATATCACGTTCGTAAGATAACAAATGGCCACTACTTGTGAGCTCGTTGTAGTTAACAGCGCACTGTAGTTTGTCTTGTCTTTGGGTTCCAAACGTGATTACAAGCTGAAATTGTTATCACGTTGGGTTCATTAAGAATCCTAAATACTTTCGGTTAAACTATTTTGCTTCTATCTATAATGTAATGACGATATTACCGCTTCTGATTTTAAATTCATGGATGTTAAAAGCCATTTTTGTTGGTATATAAAAGCGTCTTCAATTTTTTAAGAACAACATCAACAACTTATTGACAACTTTCGAGGCCTAATTGTAAAAAGGTAGTGCTCAACAAATATAGTCTACAAAAGGGAATGTCAGAAAGGAAATTTTATTTTTGTTTCAAGGATGGTGAAGAAGAGAAAGGTTTAAATCCTGTATGGTAAGTACTGCTTGAGCGAGAATCATATAAGACAAGTTTGTTCTGCAAAATGAGACAACAATGGATCCCATGTTGTTTCGAAAGTTTAAAAAAAAAAATTGAAATAAACAGTACAGCTAATACTATCTCTAGTTATCTATCTCGATGATTCTGTTGGGGTTGAAGTTTATTTTAATACTATAGTCATCTGTGATTACTGAAAGCAGCTTGACTAATTTAATCTTGCTTGAATTAAATCTTGCTTGAGCAATTTTTTGCAAGCAAAAATTCTCTCTAAATGCATCAAATGATGCATGGCTTTCATGCGTATCAAGAATGCATGAAAAACCGATGGCTGAGAACGCTTAACGGTAATTAATCTTTCACTATGTCCAAGAGGGTTTTAGATGTTGGAAATCATGGTTTTCGAGTGTTGCCGTGTTTTACTTACGCATCGCTCGTATCACTGTCTTCTTTTACCTAAGGTTGGAAAGAGGTCATTTTACTTGAGTCATTATTTGAAGGATTGTCATATATTAGACGTAAGGAATATTTATAAGAAGCGATCGTTCAATAAAACTGTTCAAATGCTAACACAAATAATGTAAATAATTCAACACGAAATAATACATATAAAGAAGGCATAGACAGCCGTTTGGTTAGACCTGCATCCTATTCAGAAAGTTCCCCCTCGAGGTAACTCATTTGGTTAGGCCTCCTGATGAAGAGACCAGTCGGTTGCCTCGTTATATTGTTAGTCCTTTTACTGCTACAGAATCTTACATTTATGGTGCGTTGAGCCCTAAACGTGTGATTTTGGTTTATTTTGTCTGCATTCTTCCTGTTAGTAATTATCTTTCTCTGTTGAATTATTATTTACTTTTTAGTTATGCTGTTTAAATGCTTTCATATATTATAATTGTTTTAATGTTCTAATTTCTTTTCTAGATATCAGGATTTGTCCTATTAGTAGCTTGGATGCTGGTCTTGCTGGCCGAAGTACCACAATATACAGAAGCAGGCCCGAATTCAAATATTTCAGCTTGTCATTTCTGTGATGACGATGTCGATTTTTCAGTTAGAAATTTAATATGTTGTAGTTTAACATCAAGATGTTGCGGGTATGAATCTTAAATTACATTCTTTTCTAACTTAATTTCTAATATATTCAAACACTTTACTGTTATATGCGAAATGTTTCCATTTTCAGATTAGTTCACATCATATGGCAATTTCCCACGATATATTGTAAAATCTCTCTGCATTTTCTGATTATTTGCAGTTGCTGCACCATAAAATTCTTATCTAAAATAATAGTGAAGGGGTATTTTATTACGTGGAAAATAAAAAATTAAATTAAATATAATATAAAATGAAATTTTACCTCGAAAAAAATCCTTAAGAATACCTCTCGAGATGCAAGTTCCTCTTTTGTCTTACAGTATGTTCAAATACTTTACTGTTATATACGAAATATTTCCATTTTCAGATTAGTTCACATCATATGTCAATTTCCTACGATATATTATAAAATCTCTCTGCATTTTCTGATTATTTGCAGTTGCTGCACCATAAAATTCTTGTCTAAAATAACACTGAATGTGTATTTTATCGCGTGGAAAATATAAAATTAAATTAAATATAATATAAAATTAAATTTTACGTTGAAATAAAATGCACATAACTAAATGCCTACAGAATCCTTAAGAATACCTCTCGAGATGCAAGTTCCTCTTCTGTCTTATGTTCAAATCTCTTCTTTTTAATTTATATACTGATCGAGGATAGGTGTTGATACTAAAAGTGACTCTCAAAGTAACTTACTGATTTCATTAAAGAAGTTATTTCGATAATATCATCAATTTTTTTATTAAATTTCGATTTCTCTTGCATAAATTTCCAGCCCAAAATTAAACAAAAAAAATTCAACTCAAAAATCATAATTTTGTTACTTTGTGCAACCAAGTTCATCTCTGTAATCACATATAACAAAGAATTGCTTTATTTAGGGATTCTTCGGCCTTTTTTATATCGCATAAGAACTGGACGCATTATCTTAATCGTATGAATAAAGGTCACAATTTTGCCCTACCTGTTGATTTTATAAAGCAGTGTGCAAACATATAGCCCTTACTGCTCCTCGGCCTGACGATGAACTATTAAGCAGTTCGAAACATGTATTCACCCTTTTTAATTTATTTTGGAATTAAAGAAGTGTTGATTACGTGAGCTATTGGGATTGCTCGAGTTGAAAATTAGAAGTTCAAAGGTTAGTTTTGTGAAAGGCTATATCTATAGTGCCCGGTATAAAGTTCAAAAACAGTGATTTAAATATACCAAGTTATTGGCTTTTATACCAATCGCAGAAATATAATTTCGACTTGAGTCTTTTGTACAAAGAAATGCACTTTTGTATACAAAATTGATAGACTTAAGCCTGTTATACAAGTCAAAAGATTTTTTTTTTATCAATACTAACAAATATCTAAAAATCACTTTTTTTTTCTCTCTCTGAAGCCCTTTATACCGGGCACCATAGATATACAATTAGGCTTTTCGAACATAAATCGTAAACGATGACTTTCCAGCTAAAAATTTTGCTCAGTTCAACAATTAAGCAGACGTTTTAAGGACTTTATAAAGACCAACTGCCTGGAGCCATAGATCTTATGATACATATAGGACACTATAGCCCGTTTATTTACCCTGGAGACGTGAGGAAGTTTCATTTTCAGTGCGTTTACTCACAACTCAATTCTACCTTCAACGTTCCTACGTAGTTGATCCTCACTCCTTGCCTTTGACTGTCTTTCTTTTCCCTAACGCCCATATGAAAACAGTATGAGACAACTGCTAACGAATTTGTAAGAATTGCGGCAGAAAAGAAACAAAAACCCGGTCAGTAATCAAAATGTATGGCAATACTTCGGAAGATCAATTATTCAAGCATTCCAAGAACCTCAATGGTTACAGTTAAGGCAGTGTAGATCGTAGCCGTGTAGCAAGGTTTCCAGCATTTTCTTAGCATGTGACATAATTTCGAAACATTTTTTACTAAGACATCCAGTTTGTCAAATTTTCCGAATGAACTTGAGTGCCTACGCATTTTAATTCTTCCACCCTCGCTAAGCAGAGATAAAATCCGTACTATATTTTATGAAAATTTGTTTCGCTTCGTGAACTTGTAACCTCAAATGAAGGAAGTATATATAGCATCATAAAATAATATTAAAATAGAAATTCGGGTCAAGGAACATTGCTCTCATTGGTTGAATATAAAAGTAAACACGTTTTCTTCAGACATGGGTGTTTGATAATGAAATAACCTTTTTTCAGAGCTGCAATTCGCAGATTAAATTATTTTTCTTCAACATCACTGACGCTGTTAAAAATCACTTCCCTTGCAAAATTTCCTTACTTTAAACAAATTCATAGATGGCAATGTTGTCTATTCTTTTGTACTACTAGGTTCTGATAGTAGTTGATGTAGCTAAAATTTCAGAAATTTTAACGTCCTTTTTTAATCAGTTTTTTTTTAATTCTAAAAATCAACTTAATTTTTGTCACTCTTTTTCTTGTATTTAATCCTAAAGATAGACCACGTTTCAAATATCCAGCTCATTGATTTTTCTATACCTAATTTAATCAGTATTTTTATTTTAATTCATAATATTTTCTTATCTTATAAAACTTTCTTTTGTCAATAAAATAAGCAAAAATATTTTTGACTCCTTTAAAAATCTTTTGCATATATAAACAGGAAAATATTATTCTACTTCGTTAGAAAGCTATTTAATCAAGAGAGAATAATTTGTGTAACAAATGGAAATTTCGTAAAAATAAGAAATCTGTGCAGTGAACAAACGAATAAAATTCAATGTAAGTCAAGCAATATTTTAATCTTAACCTTCTGTGAACAAATTTTGAGAGTCCTCAATTAGCACTTGCGGTTCACACGCAAACCTTTGTCATCACTCTTCAAAAGTACTTTTAATAAATTTCGTCATTTATATATGTACATATATATAATCATGAACTACGAGTATTTTGCATTCCACTTATCTATACAGTGCCAAAGGAGCAATTAATACTTTTTATTCACGACTGACAATAAACAAATGATTCTTTTATATATGTAAGATACATATATTGTATTGTTTTTTACAAAAACAAGTAAAAATATTTTTTCAAAAATTGAACTTCTCCATGAAAGAAAATGGACTCATTTGTTTTTAATTTATGATAAAAATAAACAACTGTGTTTTATGCTTCGTTACAATTTAATGGGCAACTTCTCTTCAACATCACGTGAAAGAAATAGCGGTTACCCAAACAAGTGTTGTAAATGACTTTTAAGGGATCATATTTTTCTTTAGAATTAAAGGTTTTGAAACTCAAAAGTCATTTATCTTCTCAATGAGTGGTTTGGCTTTTCTCCCACACTTCTTTAAAGGAAAAAAAAATTCTGGTTTTTTTTTTCTTGCCCTCGAAAAGGCCTTATCAGCTATTTGCGGGAAATTATAAATTTACCTCGATGCTGTTTATCCGCCTATCCTAGAGAAATGAACAACTAGTTAATGGCATACTTCATTACAAATATTTATGCTTTAATTACTTAGAAAAAAACTTCTGTTATTAGAAGAAATTAAACGTTTAAAAGTTATGGAGGCGTTTGAAATAATTTATAGAGACGACTTTAGGCAAGAAAACTTTTCCTTGATCCAAAATTAATTAATTTTTAAAACAAATAAAAATAATGTAAAAATGATGCCGTTATTGTATTTAACTATAGCCTTTTCTTTTCTTTTTCTTTTAATACTGAATAAAAGAATACAAGTTTCACTGAGGTGAGAAAAATGAGTTAATTTTTAACTATATGTTTATAAACCATCGCACATATAGCTCTGTGAAAAAAAATTTTATTTTTATTCGAATTTTTCAGTGAGCAAAAATTACTTCAATAACTTTATAAAATAATAGTTTTATGATTTATTTCAATTTTATTTTGTATTTTGTGAACTCATCTACTGTTTTTTGAAATAAAGTTATTTTTGATTGACACAAAATATGAGAAAAGTAGTTTGGAAATAAATCAGACACATTTTTACCATTTTATTTAAATTAAATATATCTCCTATAAAACGTGAATACAAATGGATATATAAATAGGGTGGGTATTATTTATATATTAGTATTGTAGGGTGGGTATAAATATATAAATAGGGTGGGTTATTTTTTATATATTTGTTTGTAAATAAATCGGAAAAAATTTTACCTTTTTATTTAAACCAAATACAGCTCCAATAAAACGTGAATACAAATGTATATAGAAATAGGCTGGGTATTTTTTATTTATTAGTATTGTAGGGTGGGTATAAATATATAAATAGGATGGGTATTTTTTATATATTAGCTTGTAAATAAATCTGAAAATTTTTTTACCATTTTATTTAAACCAAATACAGCTCGTTTAAAACGTGAATACAAATGGATATATAAATAGGGTGGGAATTTTTTATATATTAGTATTGTAGGGTGGGTATAAATATATAAATATGGTGGGTATTTTTTATATATTAGTTTGTAAATAAATCAGAAAAAAAAATTCCATTTTATTTAAACCAAATACAGCTCCTATAAAACGTGAACACAAATGGATATATAAATGGGATGGGTATTTTTATATATATTAGTGTTGTCGGGTGGGTATTTTTTATATATTAGTTTGTAAATAAATCAGAAAAAAAATTTACTATTTAATTTAAACCAAATACAGATCCTATAAAGCGTGAACACAAATGGATATATAAATGAGATGGGTATTTTTATATATATTAGTGTTGTCGGGTGGGTATTTTTTATATATTAGTTTGCAAATAAATCAGAAAAAAAATTTACTATTTAATTTAAACCAAATACAGATCCTATAAAACGTGAACACAAATGGATATATAAATGGGATGGGTATTTTTATATATTAGTGTTGTCGGGTGGGTATTTTTTATATATTAGTTTGTAAATAAATCAGAAAAAAATTTATTATTTAATTTAAACCAAATAGAGATCCTATAAAACGTGAATACAAATGGATATATAAATAGGCGGAGTATTTTTTTTCCATTACTGTTTTAGTACCGTTAAGATTTTGTAATTTTTTAAGTCAGTGTGCAGAAGTCAATGTGTTAAGTCAGTGTGCAGAAGCAAAATTTGTAACCTCAAATTTTGCTTCTACACACTGACTCAAAAACAAAAGATTTAAACTCAATTAACAACGAACACAGAATTAGCTAAATGAATATTTTAATACAGTATTAAATCAAATATTAAAATCCCCTTTTTTATCCTTTTTAGAAGAAATTTTTCTATATTTCAACTCCCTGAAGCTAATTCTTTTCTGTATTTTTAATCAATCTAAAATGTAAAATTGTCGAGTTCCAATGGCTCTGCAGGGTAAAATGGAAAAGAAGGGTAAAATGGAATGTGAAGAACGTCTGTGGGTGTTTGAAAGACATGTGACCTTATGGGAAGTAATGCATATGCATTAAATATCTAAAATAAAAAATTCCGCATCCATTAATGAAATGTTTTTTAAGGCTAAAATTTGTGTTTCATTGTTACTAACATTAAATTTTACAAAAGTTGAAATCGTAAAATCAAATCTTTTAGGACAGAAAAAATAAAAAGTATAGAAGAAAAACGATTCTGAAGTGAAAACATGATAAATGTAATTAAGATAATAACTAGAGAAACCAAGAAGAAAACAGTGAAGAACGTCTGTGGGTGTTTGAAAGACATGTGACCTTATGGGAAGTAAATATAATGACCTGTCAACGTTAAAAATGAGAAAAATTATCATAATGTTAAAAATAGAGATGAATCAAATGAAATGGCCTTGGTTTAACTAGCATAAAATAATCTAAATGTGATGCGTGTCACGTTACATAACAAAACAAGTACTTTTACTGAATCTTGAAGATGCAGTCTCGCTTACCCCCAGCAAAAATTCGAAGCTTTAATTTTGTTACTTAAGAAATAGAATTTTTTTATTTTTATGTGAATTGATTCAAGGTACTTTCATTTTAAAACGATTAATAATAGTAAGTTATCGTGCCAAGAAAAATATATCTGTTTAATGCAAAAGAACCACTAAACCACGCTTCCCAGTGAAATTCCTTTATCGAAAATTTCAGGACGAGAAACTGTACAACATTCCCTCCTCAGACGTCAGAAATCTATGCCAAAGAAGATTATTATGAAAACGTGAGAAAAATCTATATAGAGATAAACAGATAACAAAAAAGATAGTTTGGCTCGCTATAATGTTCTCAAGGTCATACATCTCAATGTAAATAATTACAAAGACGTAATTAATCTAAGATCCAAAATGGCTCAGAATTAATTTTTTAAAAAAACCTCTAACTCACTATGCTGAGTCAAACAGCAAAGAGAGAAAAAATAGTTTTTACATGAAATGCATTCATCAAAAAATTCTCATTTTTTAGATAAGTATCAGTTTTGTTACTGTGCCTTTAATGCGTAAGAAAATTAACATCTTTTCGCCATCCAAATCAGTATAATGCTATATGTATTGCGATGAAGGGGCAAGTTATGCTGCACATACAAAATGTTTATTATAAAGAAACATATTCGGATTAAAAACAATTCGAATCATGTGTTTCGTCCCCATCAGAGCTAAGTTTCGTCTGTCTTTAAATACTTTTATTTATTCATAAACTCCTCGTGTGAAATCCCAAAACAACTCAACACAATGCAAAGAAGATTATCTTTAGGGCAGCTCTTTTCTAATGTAATGCCTCAGAATTCCCAACTGAAAAATCCGAGAAACAGTAGAGCAGATTTAAAGTTGCTTCATTGCATACTAAAAACATGACAGTAGTTCTTTCTGCTTCCCAGTAATAGGCAAGGTACCCTGTAAAAAAACCTTAACTTCGAACTTTCATTTGGCTCATTTACATCTTAAAAGGAAAATGAGTCAGGAGTTTGATGTTTCCCAACAGAAATTGCAAAGAATATAAACAAACGAGAAGAACATAAACATACGAAAATTGTTTCCCAGGGAAAAATCACAAGCAGTTATGCAGTTGTAACAAACTTTAAGCATCTAGGATTAAATTCTGCTTCATTAGTTTTTTGCTTTTTGTTTGTTTTTTCAACAGTAAGAGATAGCTTGGTATATAATATACATACGTTTAAATAACTAGCTTTTTCAACGAAATAAAAATCTACTAACCTGAGTAAAATTGAACAAATATTTGAATTTATAAGTAACTAGATATTTTTAATAATTCATTTCATTTTTATTTGATTTTCAACATAGATTCCTCCTATATTTCTCTAGCCAGGGGATGGCCGAATGGCTAGGGCGCTGGCATTCGGTTCAGATCCTGTGGGTTCGAGTCCCACTGTTGGCATGGATGTTTGTAGCCTTTCTGGATCGCCCACTGTCTCGTTTGTAGCCGTTCGGAATCGGCTTTAAACTGTAGGTCCCGGTCTAATTAGCCCTCGTGTAGCAAAATGTTAACCATAGCGCTCCAAACTAAACCAAACCTATATTTCTCTCTATATTCTCTATTTCCTACATTCTCCCTATGTACCCTATATTCTCCATTTCCTATAATTCTAAGTGGCTATAATATTAGTTATCATTTACATTCTTTATTTTTCTAAATGTACAAAGAGGCAACTTTAATTAACAACTTTAGAGGTTCTTAATCACTTTCAAAATTCCATGAATATTTCTTGTTATTTCCTTTATTGGGTGCAAGTAGAAATATGACCTTTCGACTCTATTCCACAGCACGTTTTTACCCGATTTGAATACATGTGCGTGTTTATTTAAAATAATAAATAGATAAATAATCGAGTTTTAGAATTTCCAACTCTATACCCCTGATCCAGTCCTCTAATTTTGTATTATGGGTTTTCAATCATAACGAATTTTGGGTTCCTCTAAATTATGATATAAGCTAATCAAAGCTTTTAGAATTTTGTTTCTTCTATAAGACATGCATGAATAATGGTTTTCTAACTTTACCATACATATTTAAAATAATTCATAATAAAAGAAAAACCTTCGTAATGTTAAAAACAAACAAACTTAAAAACCAAATAAATATTTTCAGTCTGTTTTTGATTCTAAATCAGAAAGTAGTTTGATTAATTTCTGCAATCTGGTTTTGAATTTTTAGAAACTATTTCAAGGATCTTTTAACAATTTTTTATGTGAATGTCATTTAATTCCATACATCCCAGTATGACACACAATGTGCCCGCTCTAAGGGAATAGGGAAAACAATTTTTAGGATAAACAACATAATTACTTAAACTTTAAGCCCTTTAATTCAAAATATGTTGAAACCGCTGTCGTTTCTTTTATGTCATTTTAAACTGAATGAAATTATTAATCAAGCAATCTATCTCAGATGTAACTAGGACAACCATTCTCTCTAGGGAAATTAGAAAAGTGCGTTTTACGAATAAAATTTAATAAACATTCTTTTGCTGTATATACGGTAGCGTTCAAAAACTTCATTCCTGTGATGAAGCATATTTGACACTTGCATGTAATAAGCAAAATACTCTTACATTTACAAACTGAAATTAAAATATGGTGCTGAATAAACTATGAACAGAATCGAAAACGTTTCAGTTAAATTAAGGAGTTTCTCGCTGACCCAAAGGCAAAAAATCATTCAAAATAAATGTTTTCTATTCAATAAATATTGACTAAAAAAGTAGAAAGATGAAAAATGCACGCTGTGTGAAATTACTTTAAGATGGGATGCTCAGCTAAAGTGAAAAGATAATAAAAACAGTAAAATTTGAATATATGGAGTTCAGTGTATAGAAAGCTGAACATGAAATGAACTTTAAGAGCAAACTGTTTTCGTTTTAGGCTTTGGAAGCTGAAAATAGTTTTTGTAGCCTTCATGGGCTAAAATATTTTTGTAACAACCGTTATCTAGGAGAGTACTTGGGCCCCACCACGCTTCTCGACTTCGAAGTCATGCTTTTTGATTTCTGGTCCATTCAGGCCATAAGAGGGAATTGTGTTATTGATAATTATATTCATGTGCTCCTTCGCCTTCACTTGAAACCTAAGCATAATGGCGGCAATAGACTTATAACGTAACGATGCAATGTAATGTTCGTGGTGAGCATTACATTACAAGCGAACCCATGTTTCTTCGCGAATGCTCGTGTTGCATTGCTCGGCTCAAAAGGTGCTCCACTTCAGTCAGTTCAGTGTAACCTGCACTGACTTGTACTGTAACAATTAAAGGGATTCGCGAAAAAAACGACAGTTTAGTGGAGCAGAATTGCTCCACTCGGCTCGTGGCTCGCCTTTGGGCACCGACTACCGAATGCTCGCGTTACATTATATTACAACGTTTGTTACATGTCAGTTGCCGCCTTAATTCCATACTCTGAAGAATTCCATGCTTTCCAAATTGCCGTTCAAAACTATGTTGTAACAAATAATCAAAAACTCTCTTTCGTCAATATGTTTAAGAACTATTGTAATTAAAAATATTTTAAAAAACTTTTAACTTTCGAAAATGAAATAGTACAAAAATAAAAGCTTAACTCACCTTGTGATCATCATTAAAGAAACATTTCTCCATCGGTTTAGGACATGTTTATTTATACAACATTGACAAATTTACCTGACTAGCGTATGCTTATCTGATATTTATGCATGTTTCAGAATAAGTTACTCATAATTTGTGATTTTTTTATTTATAAAGCCATTTTGATAGAACATCTAGGCTTTTTATGTCAAGTCAAGAAGAATCCAACTTACCTTTGAGCAGGAATGGTAGTTGTACGTCACAACAGTAATCTTTCTTTCTTAGCACTGCAAATCGACTAATGCTTGATGATGAGATACTTTCAATGCTATAAAATGAAATTCGAGGCTGAAAAATGGAGAAAAGCATGCTGTGGAAGAATTCCAAATTCTCCAATCTCACCTGGAGAAACATAGTAGAGAACATTCGACAATTGCATTTATCAATTGCAACAAAACTCTCAACTGTCGAAGAATGTACCATAAAAACATCCGTCAGTACAAAAACTATCCACATTGATGTTTTGTTCGGGACTTTTCTTCGTGAAACTGCTGTTCCCGCAAACATCCCTTTAACAAATGTCTAATGGCGCTTACGTCAGTATTACTCCCGCTGTTCGTGTGTGGTGAATCTCAAGCTGTTTAGAAACTGATGAACCTCACTGCAACTAATGTTTAGATCATATTAGCATGTGTGGGACGATTATTTCTAACAAGAAAACTCCAAACACATATCTCGAAAAGTTCCAGATGACAAGTTCGGTAAGGACTTAGTAATGTGTTGAGGCTGCTTGGTATCGGATCCACTTCTGTTTCGTGGTAGTATTCTTAGAAAATGACCCGCGTCTGTCTCAGCACATTTTACAAGATAACACCAAAGTGCAAAATTTGAACAGTCTATTATAAATCAAGATTTTGAATCTGTAGAACACTTCCTGATTGCAGTCATAAAAGCCTTCCTCTTCAGCAATTTTGGATATGGTTTTGAAGGAAGGATAGAAGTATGCTCCTATCAAAATAAACTGGAATCTTGTAAATATCATATCTTGGTAAACAGTTTAAGTCATAGAATTAAAAGTTACATCTACTAGTTACATCTACTAGAAAGGAAATAAACTACACTTTTTTTCAAATACAATCAGGTGTCCAGGCATTGCTATATTCATGTTTTAAATATTTTAGGAAAACTTAAATGATTGTGAATTATCCAATGTGAAGTGCGTCATTTTCATGCTTTTGAAATAATTAACCGTGAAAAGAAGTCTTTAACTCGCATATTCAGCCATTTTTTATTTATTTCTTCCCCCGAGTCCTTTGAGTATCATTGATTTAAAAACTTCAGTTATTTGTGCACGTATGCACTCGTACAGAGGAGCACTGCTGTATTGACGTAAGTAGTCTCAATCTAAGCAGTCCTCGAGATATCGTATCACCTAACTTTTGAATACTTTGATAGATCTTAATGTTGAAGTGTGCTATAAATAGATACATTTTTTAAAGATCATATCTTACGTATGAAGTTAACAAAAAACAGGTTATCTTTATGGTAATAGAAATAATTTTTACAAGGATTATTTTCAGAAACAAGGGGATCTTTTATCAAATACAACTACACAAAAAATAATTTTTGACGCCAAAATTACAGCTTTCATAAGTATTTAATTATACAGAAATTCATGTAAGCATTTATGTTTTGTTATAGAATACAAACATTTAGTTTGAGAATTTAAACAGAAATTCCAAAAATATACAAAATTAGGCACATCCAAAGTACCCAGTTACCATACAACCAGGGTTCGTCCTCTTAATGATCCAGAAAACAAAGGCGAAATACACGATAAAGACTGCCGAATCAGTTGCAGATATTTATTTTCACTTAATTTTCCTACATCATAGGCGTAGTGTGTTTCAAACTTTTTTTTTCTTGGGGGGGGGGGGGGGGGGGGGGGCACGGATTGAATTTAGTTAGGGCCCTCCTCAGCGTATTGACTGCCGAATGGTCCTTAAAATATGAAATATTATGATTTTTTTAATTGAATAACAATAGAATTGATGTTTGAGTAGTATTCAAAAGTTATACAATGAAAAAAATAAATATATGATAATATAAATAAAATGAGAAAAAAAATATAGCATCGAATTTTTGTTATGGATCATATCATTGTTAAAAACTATGTTAAAGCTAAAGACATAATAGGAATCTTAAGTTTCACAGTTTGAAAAAGCGGGAAAAAACCAACTTTCTTAAAAGTTTTCTACAATTTTCCGATTTGAATTGTACTTCTATTAACGTTTAAATTTATTTCAAGTTAATTTGGGGTGCTAAATTCGCACGTGCCCCCCATGACGCTACGCGTATGTCTTACGTGGACATGTTTCGTCAAGACTAATTACTACATTTTCTCTTTGCAGGCCAGACAGGATATGAAGAAAATGATGGTTTCGCAAGGCGACACATCGATGTCAAACATGATTCATTTTTCAAATATGTACAGTCACACATTTCTTTCATAATTAGGAATTGTAGTGGTTAATCTATCTTTTTCATTCATTTCTTAATAATTATACTTCAACTGTCGTTTTAATATTTTGTATAAAAATCATCATGTAAGAACGAAAACATTGAAAAAAAAATTGTATAGTTTTCCTTCAATAAATTTTGTGTAAAATTCACGTTTTCTATTCTTGACAAAAATTTTGTTTGAAGCTAAAATATAAGAGTTTAAATATTTTCTTTTTATCAGTGATAGAAGAAAATTTTATTAAATTTTCAACATTAAATAACCTTTTAAAATCCTAGATCAAACAATTTTTCAGAATGGCATACATGAAATAAAACTTCTCTAGCCGGCCACCCCGCTAAATGGCCATATTTTATTCAGAACCGATTAAATATACTCCATAGAGCCAATGTTACTTTACCCATTTTTCTGCGGCCACCCCTCAAATCAGCCACTTTTATTTCGGAACCATGACTGGCCGCGATCGAGAAGTTTCACTGGAGTTCTATTTTCAAGCACATCTTTTTTAAGTATTGTCTTTTAATGAACAAGAAATGCTGGAATTTTGACTTTATTTACGTGCAGCAAAAGCTTTTGATGTAGTGCCTCTCACCATCGCTTAAAGTGGGGGTCTTTAACTTTTCTGAAATGAAGGCCACATCAACAAATTCGTAATCTAACTTCAGCTACATCAATAAATTCGTATACTCAAGCAGTCCGTACGTCAGAAATAGCAGAACATCTGTTAAGGCTGCTGCGTACTAACCCTATTGGATTTGCTCACCTCAATGTTAATCTATGGAGAAAATTTGTCTACTATTAACAGCTACATAAATGCTAATAATTCAACAAAAATGGTATTTTCAGATAGCCTGAACTTTTCTGCGCCTTGCAACAGGATTCATTTTATAAATTTCGTCCACCAAAGGAACTTATGGGCATTTAGAACACACTATACCAGATTTTTTTCCCCCCGAATAATTTAAATTTTTTTTTTTTTTTTTTTTTTTTTTTTACACAAACGAAAGATGCTCAAAGGTGCAAAATTCCTTTCTCTATTACGGAGTACTTTTTTTTTTTTTTTTCTAAATCTTTCAATCCAAGTCGGCAATCCTTGGGACACTTTCTCCATAGGTTAACATTGAGGTGAGAGAATCCAATAGGGTTAGTACACAGCATCTTTAAGTAGCAATGCACTTTTTTACTTTGCGAAACAGTAGAAATACAGAACTTGTATATACCTATATCACGAGTAAAACTAGTCAGTAAGCTACTTACATTGCAGCAGGGATGCATGTCATTGCAGTCTTAATGAAAACTTTGACATCCCTTTTATTTGACTAAAGCTAAATAATCAGAAGTAATTCCCGCTTTGAAGGTATCCTCCTAACGTTTTTCTGTCAGAAACGTGGTTTTGTAAACACAGTGCATGAGTGTCAAATCTAGTTTGCGATTTCTTTAATTCATTCTTGTGTATGATAAAATAACTGCAATAATTTATAATTCAGAGACACGTTATATTTAATCTTGTCACCGGGAAGCGCTGTAATGCAGTGTTGAACTTTGTACTTCCACGAACTTCTATGACATAATACCGACGGATTAAGCGACAAATAGTGTAAATTCGCTTTACTCCACCCTTGCCTTCAGCAGCTGGAAGTTTTCCTACTTACTGAGTTTTCAGTCTGCAAGTTACCAACCTTTCTTAGAGCTTTTTCATATTTTGATTTACATCTTATCTTTACAAAATGACGTAAACCGGATCAGTGGGTCATGGAAATATAGTCCACCGGCCACCCATTATTAAGTGCTTTCAGTATCCATATGACACGTGGACTAATGATCTGTGGATCAAATTGCCATAAAATTATCCGACTATAAATACAATATTATAGAGACAAAGCCATTCCAACCCAGCGAATCGTAACAAATCGAACGCGATATTACATGCCACCTCAAATTAACAACTGTTTCGATCTGCACTTCGCTCACATTCCCAAATCCACTATGGCATTCATGAATAAAATAGAAAAACTATTTAAGACCCAACCCATTGTTTCTGCACAAAAAGCGAGTAAAACATCGAGCAATATCAAAGAAGATGAGTAGTTAAGCTAGAAATCTCTTACTAAGCATTTGTGTTTTAATGAGAATAAAGAATCTCGATAAGTGGGATTTAGCTTATCGCGATTATCAAGATCAGCAGTTTCATCGAGAGTTTGCAAAGGATGTGAACCACATCACAGCACCTAATTGCCAGGTTTAAAAAAAAAAAACTATTGCCTGCGCAGTGTTCCCTTGGTATTTCGTGAATGTTTTTTCGTAAAACCAATTTGATTAGTTTGTCATTCGGCAGACTAACGTGGTTTATAAGGGGGAAAGGCATCGTCGATACTGACTGGCTGACTGGCACACTGACATACATTCATTCATTCTGCGCGTCAGTTATTCCCCTCTCTTGATATAAACTGTTCTAATATTTTTGAAAAAACTCGCCTTGAATGAAAAAAAAATTTATTTATTTTTTTAAGTTTTCTAACTCTGATTAGGACAACAATTTTTTTCTTTTTCAAATCTGCAGCAAAATAAAATTTTCAAGCACCTATCACAGGCAACATTTCATCACATGTAAACAGCTGATTTATAACGCTAAAAGCAATTCAAAATATTGCTTACTTCATCATTTAATAAAAATAACCTCTCATGGGTGAAAATAACTGGAATTTTTTTTTTTTTTAAAGTAAGGGGGGGGGGGATATGGAAGAGAAAAATGAGTATTTCATTATTTCATAGTGTATAACAAAGTAACAATGATGTAGTGCATTGCTTCAATAATAAAAATACAAATTACTCACTGGCAAAAGTGTTTATTCTTTTGGTGCTTATCTTTCAAAATTATATACACATACAATAATGAAATTTTTAAAAATTTCAATTAAACATAAAGGGTATTTATTACATATAACACACATAACACATAAACAAAATGACTTGAAAATAAGAGTTAAATTCCAGATTCGGTCATACCAGATGACGAAATTATCCAACAAATGAAGATTTAAAAAACAGCACAAAGCTCTACCACAAGTATATAAAACTTCTTGATTAGTGGAATTTAAATGTTAACAAATTTAAGAATATTCAGGCACCAGCACAACTTTCAATGATCAAAATAGATAACATTAACATTCTCACAATAAATTAAATTTCAAATTCCAGTGCACTCACATTACAAAACTGAGTCTGCAATACTCAGTGCAAGTTAATATTAATCATTTAATTTACACCTTAATAGCAAAATAAACCTTTTTATTTTACTTTTCATATACCAGTGTTAATTGATAGATAAGGCACATTCAAAACTTTAAAAAATATCAGATATCCTTTATGTATTTACAAGGCAAGGTTATATATGAAACTTTAAAATGTCCTAATAAGCTAAATTTTCTATAAAAACTCTCACAATACTTAACATGAATTTTAAAATAAATATTGAAAAACAACACTCAGAAAATAGTTTGATAGCTCCAACAAGTTTGATTTAATCCTTCAAGAGAGATTTGGACAGCTTCAATGAATTTGATTTCTTCTTTAAAGAGAGATTTTAGTGATTTTCGTATACTGTTAAAAACAGGGGGTCCACACAAATCAATCTTTTATGATGAAATATACAGGCACATTATCTGAGAGAGTATATTGAACTAGTGGATGCTTCTTTTAACAATATAAAGTTAACTAGCACCACAGTTATACTACAACATTAGTTTTTCAAATACTTTTAATTATAAGACACAACGAAAAGTCCAGTGCAAAGAAAATGAAATTTTATACAGTACTTTCATTCATACTTTGAGTCACACTGACACATAACTGCCATTAAATTAAAAGTGATACATATTAATAAATAGCAAACATCTTTATAAGAAATTTCCACATTTAAATACACAAAACAAAATAGCAACATTCTTTACAATAGTTTAAATAAATAACCAAAATGGCGACTAAACACTGAGTTTTTTAAAATATTAAATGAAAACTCCATAGCCCTCATACATAGTTAATATTATGTATAAACTTGCAATATTACAAAAAGGGACAAGATTTGCAGAGAAATCTTGTGGTACAGATGACAGCTTTTTTTTTCCTTTTTTTTCCTTTTGGCACAAACATTACAATTTCTGTTAATATTTATTTGGCAAGGACACTCCTGAGTGAGCTATCCTCATTATAAATAAGGATTGAATAACATCTGCTTTGAATACGAATTCCAGGGAGCAAGGAAACGAAACAAGAGTTAACATGAAGATATGCAGCATGTGTGAGAGACAATGTAAGATGTGTACATGAAAATATGCTTTAATAAATATCTATTTTTATTACTGCTGAATAAACAGTATTTTGAAATTCAATAATTTTTGTCAAATATAACACTCACAAATGCATAAAAAGTGACCCTTTTTATGACTGCATATTCAATAAATATGCATATAAGCCAAAATAAAATTAAATACATTTGAGTGTTGCAAACATAAATAAATACACTGCAATATTACTGCTAGACAACATTAAATTCCCTTAATGAACTGAACAACTGACCATTTTTACTCTCTATTTGACTGGAATTTAAATTTATTTATAGCATCACATAGAAATATGCACCTACATGAAAGAGAATGCATAATATGAAATGTTCTTAAAATGCATTGTAAAATTTTCAAAACTAGATCGACTCAAGTCTCTTGTAAGCAGGTTTAAAGAACTTCACAAATATGTTCTGGATTTATGTGCATTATTAATATCATAAACACTTTTAGTAATGAATTCAGTAAAATTTATCACACCAAGATACATACTTTTTAAGTGTTATCATAATTTTGTCATTTGCTTCCCAGAACATTTATCACATATTTTTTTAATAAATTGAAAAATGATCTGAATACTAGTAGCACAGAAAATCATCCACGGAAAATAAAAAACAATCACAAACTGTTGGATTTTGATAAGAAACCTTTTGTTAAGTTGCACAAAACTGAGATGCATAATTTTTATATATTTAAAACATTGAACTAAATAACTATACCATGTTTTTTCAATGAGGTTACAGTAAATACTATAGAATATACTGACTTTATTTTCTACTGATAATACTCAAGGGGCCATCCACAGGGTATAGTGGTTAACATCATGTTTCCACACAGTGGGTTTGGGTTCAAACCTCTACTAAGGTTTCAATGTTCTTGTGTTGGCCTCTCACAGGTTGGTTGGTTGGTTAGGAGTGCTATTGTCAACTTTTGCTACAAAAGGGCTAATTAGAACGGAACCTACTGCTTAAAGCTAATTCTGAATGGCTGCAAACATCCATGCCTGTTGTGGGACTTGATCCCACAGAACCTGGTACCGAATGCCAGCACCCTAGCCATTCATCCATCACCCAGCTGACCCCTCATAGGGAGCAATGTTGACTCACCTAAATGGTGCTCCCTATAATAAAATAGCCAATAAGATTTCACAGTGTGAACAGGCAATGTTGCCAAGACAAAGTACCTGCCACATTGAGGGGGAATAGTACTCTAACCAACATTTCTTAGGGGGAGGAGAGAGCAGATATCTAGCTAATGCCCACCCATGGCTCATGAGCCATTAGAAGACATTAGAGCAAATATCTAAACAGACAGTATTAAGATATAAAACATAATGAGGTTGGTAATACTCACACCTAGGAGAAGTAAAAAACTGAAGTTTCATCATATTCTTACATCCCCTGAATGATATGAAATACTGAAAGATTTCTCTCACACATACATGTACACAGTTTAAGAGATAAGCAAAAGATTTTTTTCTCTTTAAATGTAAAAAGTACGGTGATATGTTACATTTCACCAAATTTTATGCACTATCTGCAATATATTAAGAATCTTACTATATGACACAAAATTTTAAAATTGAAGTATTATATGTAAAATCTGTATGTACAAATATGGTGCACATAATAAAAGGTTTTATACTCCTCTCTCAAAATTTATATTTTTCCATCGCATGTGCACAATTTGAAACACATTATTACTACTCTTTGAAATTTTGAGACAGTTGTAATCAAAGGCAATTAAATTCACATTCTTGAATGCACATACACAAAGTAGATGCCAATAAACATACTCTGGAGATACACAATTATAATAACTATCAGACCTAATTTTAATATTTCAAAATCTTTATACTTCCAGTGCATAACAACTTTGACAAATTTAAAGAGCAAATAAACTTAACCTTCAAAATATATTCATTGCAATCAATGTTAATAATATAAACATATTAAATAACAGTTTCAACATACATTCTTTTCACACTGTAAGAGAATCAGATTTTATAAGGGTCGTTGAAAAGAAAAAAATGTAGTTCCATATTAAACAAAATTTATTGGAGATAAAGAAAGAGCACAAGATTTTAAATATCTATACAGTGCAACCTCCCAAATCCGGACGTCTCAAATCCAGAGCATTTTAATAAATGGCCAATTTTACTTTTCCATTTTACCGATAGATGTCGCTACCAAAATGATCAGTTAAAAAAACCCTTTTCATTCAAGAAAGTGACGGCAGCAATTTTGAAGGCTTTCAAGTGTCTGGGAAATAAGCTGAAATAGCAGAATGTGCAAATAAAAGCAACATTAACTTGGATAAATCGGACATCAGGAAGTTTCAGACATTGACAAAAATGTGCCGATCGATGGTTCTCTGAGCGATTCCGATATTATTGATAGTGTGGTAAATAACAAAGGTTATGATGACAGCAATCGTGAAAGTGATTCAGAATGCCCCAAAAACGAAAGAATGTCAACAGAAGACCTGATAAAATCATTAGATAAAAAAATATTAGGCTTAGAACAGCAGAATTTTATCTCAGAACATGAAATTATGGCAGTATATAGGATTCGAGAAAAAATTTCTAATAAGCCAAAACTAAAGCAACCGACATTATTGACTGAAATGTTTAAATTATGTAATTATGTACTGTATTCATGTTTATTTAATAATTAAACCATTTTACATTTTTTTGAGTATGTTTATTTTTTTCCTAAAATTTTGTAGTGTTATTTAAAAAACTCTCAAATCTGGAAAATTCCCAAATCCGGAATTACAGTGTCTTGAACGATTCCGGATTTGGGAGGTTGTACTGTATATATATCAATGGATTCCTAGCCATTGTGGTACACCAGGTAATGAGTGAGCTGATTATCTAGCTAAAGAGGGTTGTAGGTTACCACAACCTGTGTACTCTTTCCCTTATCTCAGAGTTTGTACTGAGATAGACAAAAAATTCAGAGGCAGTTTGCAATATAAATAAAATGTAGGCTGCAGGTAAGATTTTGAGTGAACTGCATCATCTCCTAACTGCCCTCTTTGTTCTGTTGGGGGAACTTATTGATTTTAACCATGTTCTAGCATGCTCTACTCTTCAAGACAAGCACTTTTTGGTTGTAAATTTTTATAACAGAGCTCACCTCTACTGGGCTACCTACAGGGAATTACGGTCACTGGAATTTCCCCAACATAGGAAAAAAGTGATTTTTAGAAACCCAAAATTTTGGGGTTATTTTTGGAGACACATTCCCAATATAGCATCAATAATTTATTTAATCTAAAAGTCATACTTGATTTAAACAAATAATTCACTTTTTTCATAGCTTTTAGAATTTATCTCTTATGCCTAATTTATTTTTTAAGCAATTCATACTACATTTTGATGATTTTTAATGCACACATTTTCAATTACTTCCCAGGAGAAACCAGAAATAAAACAATTGTTCACTTTTTCCCAGTTTAGTTACAAAATTTAATTCTGAAACAGTTTTATCACTCATCTAGAAGTATGGTTGAATTATATATTAAAAACACCATACCAAATTCTATATGAAAAACTACTCATATAGAGCTCAATTCAAACAAACATTAAAACTTATTCATTTACTTACTACAGAGTATTTACTTAATAATGAGGTATTTTGATAGAAAAAATCACCTCATGATAAAAAAATTTTTGACTTTCTGGACATAAATAGTTATTACAGTTAGTAAGAATTTTCCTTCCACAATATATGCCCTTCCAGTCCAGAATACAGTTTTTAGTTAAAGTTTATTTTTTAAAAGCAAATTTGTACAAAATGAGGTTTTAAATGTTAAACGACTGTGACTCTATAGAAAATAATTTAAGCCTACTACCAAATTCTGCACAAAGATCAGCTTCTCTGTCTTCAGGAATTTGGGGATAAGTAAAAAAAAATAACGTTACAGATTAATTACAGTAGAAAATATATAAATTTCTCCTTGTTAATGTTAAAGAGGTTACTGAACACTCATAAAACAATGCATTTTTCTTATCCTACCTTGACTGATATCATTAAAATTCAGTATACTGCAATTTATAGTATGTAAAAACTCTAAATTATACAAAATATATTTATTTGAAACTAACAATGATCTTCAAACATTTAGTATCCCTCTATTAAGGCAAATTTAAAAACATTTCAAGTTAAAATACTTAAAAGAATTATTTTTGAAAGTGCAAATACTCATCTGATTATAAGGGAAAATATAAATTATTTGCTTTATTAATTTACCACTTCAAGTTAAGTAGTTCACTTAACATCTTACACAGAAAAATAAGAATTCAATTCTATTTTTTTAATACTAGTATTGAAATTTTGAATATTACTCATCAAAAAACCAAATACAAATTTTGTCTACCAATCAGTTCAAAATTTGGGTACATAACAACAACAACAAGGAAAAAATTAATGCTTGGAGAGAGGAGAAACATTCAGCAACATTTTAACAGCTTATGAAAATAAATTTCATTTCAGATTTATTCAAATCCCAAAATTGGCATAAGAATTAAATCAAATTACTTTCAGGTTATATAGGAAATATAAAGGTGGCAGCTAAAAAATAATTTGACTTAATAATTTGAAGGTTTTAGATATAATGAAAATCACATCAATTGCTAACAACTAAAACAAAACTGAATTTCTGATCTATTACATAAACATAAATTCAGAGGCTTGGGCTTTATGGTACAATTTTTTTTACTTGAACATCTAGGTAAAGGTTACAGGTACTTTGAAATAGTGAAATTAATGCTTATAAGATAAATAATTTGAGTTGCAGATAGTCAAAGTAAGTCTAAGTTTACACAGTATAAGCTACCAACAATGACAGTTATTAGATTTAAATCATACTTTGCAAACATTCTTCCTAAAGGTAGATTATAGATTTGCATTCTCGGGAGACTAGATACGATTCAAGTTGTTTCACTGAAGTACAATTTAAATCAGTTTTTTTTTTAAAGATAAACAGGAATGTTTAAAGTATCAATCATAATATGCAACAGAAAACTTACGAATTTAAAGCAAGATATATTAAATACATTATCCTAAAGAGACAAAAATATGATAACAATCAAGAAATTTATGTAATACTCTATAAACGAATATCTGGTCAAAGATTTCATGAACTGAAAATCAATATTCACAAAAATGTAAACATAACACAGAGAAAATGCTACAAAATAAACACAAAACAGCTAAATCGTTAGTAACAATATATTTACAACAATAACAATATGATGTAATATAACCACATGCACACTAAGCAAAATATAATCTTTAAACAAAAAACACACAACTGATACATACTGATTTGTGTTTGTACTCAATGTTTGTATTTGAAACACAAACTTAACTTTTGAACACCACAGCAAAATATTTGGTTTTAAACATAAATGTGTTTATATTCTACTACATAATGCATAAACTAAGTGTAAATATGGGAGTGAAATAATACGAGATGAAACATGACCTACACAGGATAAGGACTTTCTACAGTGAAAATTTCAATGAACTCCATAACACCAGACATACTTAAAACAAACATCTGAAAAATATAAATATATGCATAGAAATAATCAGACTACACTTAAACTATGATACACAAAAGTAAACCATGAAAAAAAATACAAAGTCTTTCAAAGAAACTCAAGTTGTACCTCTCTTTTGAATATTATGAAAATTATTGCAATTAGATACAGAGTCAACAGAGTATATTTCAAAAAATCTTTATATTGCAAAATTCTTCAGTCTTTCTAGAATCTCAAAATACTCAAGAATTCAAGAGATCAATAAAAAAAAAACCAATAAATATTCAAAATTCAGTATTGAGAAAAATTGGATATTTATTAAAAGAATGAGTAAATTTTAAAAATTTAAAGATTGAAAAAAATACATTTCAGCTCTACTGATCTCATTTAAATAACTTTTTTTTTGGGGGGGGGATAAACAATAGAAAAGAAATTTTTAAAAACTTAATATTGTTTTGTGCCTTTGGAATTTTAGTAAAATACTAAGGTTAGGCAACACAAATAACAAATAAAAGACAGAGTCATGCCCTCCAAAATAAAACTAAAACAAGATTCTACAATTACTCATATTTTGGAGAATGAGTAATTATGTATGTGAAGAAAATCAAAACAATGATAGGGTATGAAACCAGCTATACACAAAACACAAAAGTAAACAATATATGCAATCAGCTATCATGGGCAATGAAAATGACAATCAAACAAATCAGTTAGACCTTCTCCATCATCTAAGGAAAATGAGTAGCTATCCATAGGCGGATCAAAATCAGCGAATGGCAAAGCATCAAGGTCTTGGTCTTCAGTCTGCAAAAGGAAGTTTCTACCCATGGGAGCAATATCATCTTGCTCTTCAATAAATGCATTTTTAATAACCATATCGCCTGTAAGAAAACATTAAATATGTGAATCAGATATTATAAAAGGCTAGTATACAAGAGGATTATAATGACTAGTAAAATCTATAGGAACAAGAACCATCTTATATTAAATGTTTGAAGTTATGCTCTAGTTTCAAAGTCCTTCCTCAAAAGTCTTGAGCAACACCAGTACTGCCAGAGTACAGAAAAACTCTGCAGATAGTCATCTCTTAAATGCAGATATAAGATGTTAGAAAAGAAATTTCACTCATTGAGTTAGCAATCCCTTTTGCCAAAGCATATTTCTAGGAAAGATCAATGACATATTCCCATGTAAACATTACATGAAGGAGAGACAAAATGATTAAAGTGAGATTAAAATGAATCCTCATAATTTTTTTTCAATTAAAAAAAATTAATCCTGATGTCAAAAAGTTTACAATATATACACTACAGCATGACAATGCAATTCCAAGAAGGTAAAACATGAGTAATATATTCTCTATATTACTGATGTATCATTTAAATTAACTAAAAATTGTTATATACCCACTTCTATATTTGTGGTAGTGGAATCCACAAATAAATAGATGTCTGCACCGAAGAGTATGTTTTATTTGCTGGTATAATGAGGTAATACATAAAACCTAGTTTCCCCATAGATGTATATACAGCTTATACTAAACAATGTTTAAAAATGTTTTTCAACACAGAGATGTCTCATGACAGAAGTAATAATTTAAAATTTTAAAAACAATTTTCTTTTATAAAAAGTTGGGGCCTTTTGTTTCCTACTGATTGTATAAGTATTATATAACAAAGGAAGAAGTTATGAAACTGACTCATCATGATGAACAACAAAAACTACTCACAACTGCTTGAATAAATTAATGAATCATTTTCTTAAAAATCTGATAAATGCCCCATTAAAGACAAAAGATATCCTCTTTAACTACAAACAGAAACTTTTTTTCATCCATCTCTAATGCTGGAGTCCATATTAAAATCCAAAGCCAATTGAAAAAAAAAATCTGTAAAACTAATCGAATATTTACAAGCATAAATTACTAAATTAAATTAGCTTTCATGTATTTTTTATAACCAAATCTATGAAAAAATTAACTTTTGAAATTATTGGTCTTAATTTCACCAGAAAACATGCTGAAACACAAGCATTATAAAAAGTTTCCCAGAAATCTTTTATATTTCTTTAATATAATAAAATTTAATCTTTCAACAATTTTTAAAATAGTAAAGGCTGTTATCTTTTATTTGTTTACTTTTCAGAAGGATTATTACTTTAAAACTCCTTGTAATATTTATTAATACTATTACCCATCTGACTGCAGCAAACACAAAGCTTTTAATGGTGGTTTTAACCTAAAAATAGACTGTATTCTTCATAGCATCAAAACCATAATACCTTTTGAAACTACGGCACATAAAAATGCTGGTATTTAATATATAAAATGTCAGCAAGAAAATTTGAGAATTTTCATTCAATATAACTAAAATTTATGACAAGATTTTCAAGACCAGAAGATAAAATGCCTTTTACCATAAAGATTTACCAAAATCGTTGGCTTTTACAATTTGCAAAACCAGCTGAAGTTGATACATCATGAAACTCAAGCAGTATTTATCATCATATTTATATATTTGTTTCATATAAATATTCAATTGCTATGAACATCAATACCACACTTCCATTTGAGGCTAGAAAAAACCAGCCAAAACTTATTAAAATTACATGCTATAAATAGACAGACATACCCACTTTCACCACTTAAGAATACTGTAATTTTTAAATGATTTGAAGAGCTAATAAAACTAAATTTAAACATAACATTCTATTATTTCATCCCCAGACTTTTATAATCTAACGTAGCCCCTGAAATTTTACCATCATTAATTGTAAGTCATGATGCAAAGTTATGAGTATTTTTTACATTGCACACGCATACAGACAATACAATAAAATTTACCTTCCGTCCATTTATTTCCAGAATATAATTGGGAGTATGAAGAATTACAAATACTTCTATAAGGACTTGTAAATCCTATAAAATAGCAAAAAATGAAACAATTAGGTTAAAACTTAAATCTTTTGAGCAACTCCAAACAACTAAAGGAAAATAATATATACCGAAACATGGATCTTCTAAAATAGTTGGCTCCTCCTTTATAAAAGGTTCCTCTTTAATGAATCCAGCTATACGATTATTGCTTAGCTTTATGTTATATGAGTTTTCTTTGTATTCAGCTTGTGGGTGTAGAATATTTGTAAAAGATATATCTTCTGATAATAAAAATGCTTCAATTTCTGTACTTTTACTGGTAAGTACTACTTTCTGTTCCTAGAAAATTTAGACAAAAAATTGTTTTAATCGATATACAAACTTAACAATATTTCATTACTACTTTGCCTCCAATCAAGCATATCAAATAATCCTTCATAACTTCACAGTGTGTAACATATCCCATACATATGTTACAGAATAGTAAAAGATATGGGAATGCTCTCTTTGAAATGAAAACAAAATACATCAAATTAATGTTAAAATACAGAGTTTTTAAGAAATCAAAATTTAAAGAAAATATTAAAATGTCATAGGTAAGCTTCAACACTCATAGCTATATATACTATATAGGATTTTATCTTACCACAATAAAAACAAATTTTATCAAAAACTAACATAAGAAAATAAATTTTAGTCATGTTATAAAATAAGTTACACACAATTATGCAAATTACTTGACAGACTCCCATCTGCTTAATATGTACAACCACAAAACTAGCTAACTGCAGGTATACATTTGGTTATGTCCTCTTTACGACAAATTAAAACAATGTATTAAACTTACAAATGCTTCAATGACTTGTCCAGTAGGGGCAAGTTTAACACCAACAACCATTTTCTTTGCAAATTCTTCTATGTTCTTTAGGTCATCACTGGTTATATAATGATATGTAATGACAGTTAAGGAAATGCAGGTTATAGTAGGTATACTATAAAAATATTTTAAATAAATTTATCATGATATAATAGAAAAATGTAATCAAATTTATAGAATGGTTTGGTTTGGAGCGCTACGGTCAACTTTTGCTACACAAGGGCTAATTAGACCAAGTCCTACAGTTTAAAGCCGACTCCGAATGGCTACAAACATCCATGCCAATAGTGGGACTCGAACCCACAGGATCTGAACTGAATGCCAGTGCCCTAGTTATGGAATGGAGTTAATAAACCTCGGTGAAAAGATCCAAAATGCAAAAGAAATGAAAATTAATTTTATTAGGAAAATTACTAAGATATCATAAAACAGTTTGCAGAATACGTCTTAAAATAAAGAATAGCCTGAGACAGTGTTTTTATAACAAATTTTCTCATGCAGCTGCAAAGAAAATAAAATTTCAAGGGTTTAACCCTGAAAACATGTATAAGCTGAATTGATACAAGAAATTCAACACTACAGAAATCACTATTTATAAATAGAGCGAAATGAAATGTAACTGTGTAAACCTTGTTCAACAGACCAAAAGAGCACACATCAATTGATTTAACAATAGATCTAGGAAAATACATAGAAATAACATCAAACTATCTTTGCAGCCTCATGCAAAACCAATATCCAATTAACAACAAAAGCAGAATGAAGTGTACAACATTTAGCAGTCATTTTATCACATTTTAAAATTCCAGGTAACATCACAAAATCACAAATCTATGTAAACATCTGACACACATAAATCTATAGTTTATTAAAAACAAAAAGTAAAAACATATTAACACATTCTGTGGCACTAATGATAAATTTAAAGGATTAGGGCAGTGAAACAATAGATGCTATTTAAAAAAAAAAAAAAAAATCCTTTTAATCATAGCTAGGTAGCATAACTACCAAAATAAATATTCACCATGTTACAATTTATGAAAATCAAAAAATTTAAGAAATAAATTTTAATTTTTTCCTCAAAACACATTTTAGAAAAAAAAATTACACTGAAAAAAAAGGCATTTTTTCTTAAATGAAATTTTAGACAAAAGCTTAAAGGATATATATCATTCGACTCCTTCATGGAATTAATTTCAGACTTCATATGGTAAATTAATTCATCAAGCTTATTTTCTTTGGCCTCTAAAATATCTATTTCTTTCTCTAATTCATACTTTACAACATTAGGACAAGGAGATGATTCCCGTCCCCTGAAACAAAAGAATCATTATGAACAACAATTTAAAAATCAACAGCTTTTAAAAGTTAATGTTTTACATACAGAATGACATTTAAGGGATCACTTACATCCACTGTATATTATTCCTTGATGTCTTCTGGATGAGACCAGCTCCTTCAAGTACATTAGTAATATCATACAAGCGCCGTTTTGGCACAGACAAGAGAGTACAGGCAGTATTCAAATTGATAACCTATTTCAACACATTTAAAATACATTTACAATTTAAAGTTCTTTAAGTAAATAAATAACACAAAATAATTATTCTTTGTATGTTGTAATTAACCCCATCTACAATGCATGACATTTTTTATGCTATTCAATATAAGAGATTTAAAATTTTAAAAAGTAAAAAAGATATTAATCAAAAATTAAAATCAATTACAATTACTCTCCAAAACATACAGACTATAAAAACACATTTAGATACATTTGAAAAAAATTAGAAGAAAATTTTCACTGTAGCCAAATGGCAGTACCTTCAATGTAAGGATTGAAATTCAGCAAATTATTTTAATTATTGAAAGTAAATTTCTACATAAAATATGCAACATCTACATTTAGTATTAGTAATCTAAATTATGCAACTACTGTTTCTGAAACACATGGACAAGAGTATACATACATACATATATATATGTACAGATGTGTTAGACGCACCTCCCTTCCAAGTTTGTATATTTTGTGTTTGGCGTGGTAACCATGCAATTTTGGTGAGATTTTGTTATTTTGTGGCAACCCAGTTTGAATGGCTAGTCGTGTGCGTTTGTTTAAGTGATATAATATGGTGGCCATGTTGTTGCGAAATATTGATGACGTATTTTGGATAGTATTAGATGTAGATTTTTGAGAGATTGGCGTACTGTTAGGGTTGTTAGGGATATAAAGTGGGATGCTAAATGAGGTGTGTATATATATATATACACGAGGGTCATTTTTAAGTAAGAACCATTTTGTAATGGAGTAAAAGAAACTTTAGTTATGAACGTAAATTGTATCACAAACTAAAATATGAAAATTTTTTCACTTTTCAACATAGTCACCATTAACATTTAAACATTTGTAAAGTCGTGTTACCAGCTTTTGCATCCCATCATCAAAGAACTCTGCCGCCGGACCGTTAAACCAGTTAGTAACAGTTTCTTTCAACATGTCATCATTTTCCAAGCGCTTTCCACCAAGAAATTCCTTAAGTTTTGGAAACAGATGAAAGTCTGATGTTGCTAAGTCAGGGCTGTATGGTGGATGATCCAGTAATTCTCAATGAAAATTGTCCAGTTGCATCTTTGTTCTTGCCGCAACGTGAGGCCGAGCTTTGTCGTGAAGCAGAACGATGTTGCTAAAGAGCAGTCCGCACCGTCGATTTTGACAATTTTTATTGGGAACAATTTTCATTGGGAATTACTGGATCATCCACCATACAGCCCTGACTTAGCACCATCAGACTTTCATCTGTTTCCAAAACTTAAGGAATTTCTTGGTGGAAAACACTTGGAAAATGATGACATGTTGAAAGAAACTGTTACTAACTGGTTTAACTGTCCAGCGGCAGAGTTCTTTGATGATGGGATGCAAAAGCTGGTAACACGACTTTACAAATGTTTAAATGTTAATGGTGACTATGTTGAAAAGTGAAAAAATGCTCATATTTTAGTTTGTGATACAATTTAAGTTCATAAGTAAAGTTTCTCTTACTCCATTACAAAAGGGTTCTTACTTTTAAAATGACCCTCGTATAATAACCCATTTTGATGCAAATGAAAAAATTGGGGAAAAATTTTTCACTATAGCCTAATGGCAATGCATTCTGAGTAGGGATAAAATTTCAGCAAATTAATTTAATTACTGCATATAAATTCCCACATAAAAAATGCAGAATCTATATTAAGTATAAGTAATCTAAATTATGTGATTATTGTGATCCTGATACTGATGTAAATCTATAATTTTCCTATAAAATGAAGGGTGATAAATATTTCATTAATGTTTTATTTATACAAGCTTCAGTCAGTCCATTATTACTTATTAATATATATCTTGTAGAACTGTAACTTTCCTTCTACAAAATACTTTTTTCTTCCAAGTTAAATATTATTCCCTGTACAAACTATTGATTTATCATCAAAGAAAAACATACATGATCACAGTTGAAAAGAATATCATAAACCCTTAAAGTAAGATCTTACATTAATCCTAGAATTTGAAAATATTAAAAATTTGAGATGAGGTAGCTTTACTCTAAACCATGCCACGGGGGAAAAAATTCTATTATCATACTATCATAGTGGGGTCTGAACAGACCCCAAATTTTGTAACCAAACAAGCGCATTTATTTTTGTTATTTTTACATAAACAGCATTTACAGATACACTGCTAAAATGATTAGTTATAAAATGATTAGTTTAGGTATAAAATATTGTTTATATGAAACTCTCACTGCTACCTATGTTTATACTACTGATGTCTTGAATCAGATATCACCATTTAGACACAAAACCATTGGATGACTAGTAGTAGAAATATTAAGTTTCTACTGAGAATTTTACAAAAACCAGAAATTAAAAATTCATTTACAAATAATAGTATATTATTCGGTATGAGCATACACTTTAACAAGTTTTCCTGTTAAGATTATATACACAAAAATTAAATAATTAGAAATAGATTACATGAGATTGTTACAGGATCTGTTAGGTTGTTTTAGAGCCTTACAGTCAACCTTTAGCAACACAAGGACTAAACTGACTTGTACTTTCTGCTTAAACAGGATCTATTAGAAAAATTTCTGAAATACAACCAAAAATATAAGCATAGGGATCCATTGCTAACACAGTTAAGGGTTAATGAGAGTGAAGATTATGTGATGAGTTGAGTCAGAGTGTAAATACCCAATATATATGTATATATAGATAGATAGATAAACAGAAAAATATCAACATTCTTTTATGCAATTCCATTCATAATCTGTTTCAACTTTATTCTTAAGCCTCACTCAATACCAGATACACAATTATCATCTGTTCATGCAAAAATGATCACTTGCAAGTTCAACAGGAAAAAAAAAATTATATTAAACTTACACCATCAGACGCATCGGACAGTAGCTTTAAAAACTTTTTTGTGAGCTGGCCAAGGGATGTATCATACCTTGGTTTATCAGCAACATTCTTAGCTGAAAACCAATTAATTAGATAATCAGTTACTAAATTAAAAATACCTAAATTTACATTTCTACAGCCAAGGTCATGTTTCCTATCATACTAGATGACTAGAGAATAAAGATGCAATATCTAAAATACTAAAGATCATAAGTTTGCTATCATGTACATTTATATGCATGCAATATCTTGGAAAATTTTGGCAAACTATACAGACAGTTCAGAAAATACTGTGGGCACACAAAATCAAGTTTAAAAAATATCAATATAAAATTAATTTTCTTGAATTTTGCATTTACTTTTTCTGCGTTGCTAGTTTTTATATCCATCTGAAAACATTTACATGACTGTTTCTTAATTGGTAAATCAATGACATTTTGAAATTTATTTTTATTTATTCACTTTTGGTCCATCAGAATTAATTTCACCTATGAAAAATTTCTCTTAAAAGTACACGTTTGAAGTTAATTTATGAGAAGACACTTAAAAAAAGTGGAAAGGTACATCACTCTTTATAATGGCTGCTAAAAATGCTGAGGGTATTCTATTTCAAGCCTTTTTATGTCATTGTGCTCAGTGTGAAAGATGTCCCAGAGCTTTATCAAACACTTCATCATCCAAATGATGGCAATGGTGGCTCCAAGGGGGGGCAGTAGGGGCAATTCCCCACCCCCCACAAAAAAAAGCCCGGCATATTTTTTTTCACAGCCTAAAATTATATAATCATAGACCTAATACTAAAAGAGTTTAAATTTAAAATGAGACAATGTTCATTTCTTTTATCTATATATATAAAACAGTTCTGTAACTGACTCACTGACTGACTGACTGACATACAACGCACAGACCAAACCGCTGGACCTAAAGGGCTGAAAGTTTGCATGGCGATTCTTCTTATAGTGTAGGGGTGCACTAAGAGAGATTTTTGAAAATTCTTCTTAGATTTTTTTTAATTAAATTTTTAAGCTGTTTTAGTAACTTTTTTCAAGTTTGCATTTAAAATAATTTGAGGGTTATAAAATTTATATCACAAGAAAGATCATAAAAATTCCTTTAAAATAAAATCTTTTTCGAATCTTTACCTCCATTTTCTGATTTTTGGTGAATTTTTAAAGATTAATTTTTAGAATTTAATTTATTAAATGCTGATCACGCGATTTCTTTTTCTGGTACTTAAATAAATGTATCGTCACATGCATAACAACTAAATAGACAAAAAAATATTTTTTTCTTGCTAATGCGGCAGACGATTGGACATTATTTTGTCTATAAAAATACCCCTTAGGATTTTTTTATAAATATATATATTTTTCTACATCAATTGTATATATTGATAGTCATATTTATTATAAATATATATATATTTATTTTTTTGGCATTAATTGCATACGTTGACCGTTGTATTTCATTTGAATGTTTCGTAGCAAAGTACGGGTTTTCAGCTAGTATATATATATATAAACCCTAAGAGCCGACGTTGCCCCCTCCCCCCCCCCAAAAAAAAACTCTGGACTGGAGCCACCCCTGAATGATGGCAACCTTAAACAACACTTCTTGCTCCACCTAAGTATACTCTGGACCATAATTTAATTACATAATGAAGTCATAGAATTTTTATTTTCTCCCATTTTTACCCTTCCACTGAGCTAAACAAGTAAATACTTATCTTCATTCACAAGTTAAGGGAGATCTCGAATCAATTACAATCATCTCATCAAAACAAATTACTAAAATATTTTGTAATACATGATGATACTAAGTACTTTCTCAAACTGAACTCCAAGGAGAGTCACATATGGAATCAGTGTACTGAACTCTAAGACCAGAAGTCAGACCTAGTTAATAAGAATTAACTTTCAGTTCACAGTTTGGATGCTATGCTGCCAGATTATAAAATCTTGCAGCTAAATGGCATACCATGCTTTTTAGAGAAAATTCTACTATGATAAAAGGATTAAACTCGCAGCTTTGCTATTTTGTACAAATATATAGTTTTTACTCCCCTGTTTCTAATAAATGCTTGTAAGTAATATAAAGGCATAAAACTTTTAAAAAATTATTTTAAGGTTTAAAAAGTCTGTTTTAAAGTTTACCAATAATAAATTATGAGCTCACTGTTTCAATTAAAGTTTATCTAATTATATATCATCAAAAGGAAATACCTTTGGACACTTACTTTAAAAAATTACAGTAATTTTGCCATAGCCCTATTATATACTGAAATTTAGAATTTGTCAATGATTATTGAAAGTTTTCAGATGTTCATGAATATTTTGACTAAAAACAGTTTTAAAAGAAGTTTTGTATATAAATTATAAAATTCACTGATCTTACAAAAGAATAAAAAAAGTAAATTTGTTGGTGTAACTGGAAAAAAAAAATGATTTCAAATTTTGGATTTTTAAAATTTTATTTATTTTACCGTATACATAAGTGTGAAAAAGTTCCAAACTTCACAGCCTCACTTCTAATGAAAGGAAGACAACAATATATATCAGAATAAGTTGTGCCAAAAGCAAGAAATAGAGCATTTGCCAAGCACTGTATTCAGCATGCATCTTAAAATTACAAGTATAAAGTTTGGAAATAAATTTATAATAATCAATAAGTACCTGCAATGTACAGATAATTGAAAAGTCCTTATAAACGAAGCAAAAAAAAAAAAAGTAAATACTTTTATTTCCATAAACAATAACAGCAAAGACATTTGTCTAATGTTAACATGCTGATAATATTTATACTCCATTGTTTCTAAAACTAACTTTTAAATGCCACTGCCTCTATTCTGATGCCAAGAAAAAGTAAATGCTACTTAAACCTATAAACCAAAAGTATTTTAAAGGGGGGGGGGGTAGTTAAAAGAAAAGTTTAAATGCAAGCAGAAAAAAAATGTTCAACAAAATTGAACTTGACATATCATAAACAAGAAAGTGAAAGTGATCAAACTGAAGGGTTTTCTTTTTTTTTTCCCTACTGTTCTTTCGAGTCAAGTACAACAAAATATATAGTTCTTGGATTAATAAATATCATTTATGGATTTCTTAATTTACTAACTATTTTTTGAAAACCTAAATATTTTATATCTAATATTATAAAGTATGTGCTTTATGAAAGTTCTATTACAGTAAATTTATTGCATTATTTTTAAAAACATAAAACAGTGCTTCATTAAATTGCTGTTAAAGATGGAAATCAGCCTAGGAATAAAGTTTTATTCTATATATATAGTCAGTGTAGTATTTTTTATTTAAGAAATATTTTATAGGCAAATAACAACACAAAAAGAATTTTACTCAAGAATTTAAATACAATAGAGAACAAAATATAATCAAGTATCCCAATTCTGTGTATTTGAGAACTACATAGCTCAAAAGCAAATACAATATGATAAAAATTGTAACATAAATAAAATCAAAGATATTTAGTAGATTCAAACTACTATGATTCAAAGCCAGTAACCACTAAAAAGAAACACAGAAATCTGAAATTATATCAAAGACAAATAACTGAAAATGGATACAGTTAATATAAAAAAATTTTAAATGCTAAAATCTGAAAAAAGCCTTTTTTTTAAATGCATGGTGTCATATATTTAACAACATAAAATTTTTGTACCTTTAGGTTTGGGAGCAACCACCTCAATTTTACGTCTACGCTTGGTTGATCGAATGTCACTTTCTCCTGATGCTTCAAAAGACTGTAAATCTAGCTTTCTTTTCACCTATTAAATTAAATATCAGTAATTAATTTTGTCAATATTAATAACCACATTATATACAACAGTTTTAAAAAATCAATGTTATAATAGGCAAAATTATGTGAGTGATAGCATAGCTATGCCCATTCAGTACTGCAGAAAATAGTTATGAATGAAGTGATATAATCTTTCAAAAACTTCAACCTAACCGCAGGAAAAAAGAAAAAAAAACTTAATACTCTGGCATATTTATGTTGAATTACTATACATGCACACTAATTCTAATCATTTCTCCTAAGTGAAAATATCAAAACCAACTTTCTCAGGATGTCACAAGTTTTCTTTCATCTCAAGCTTAACTTTTTCATAAAGGATCTTTTTTTCTTTTTGCATATAACACTAAAATATTAATACATTAGCCAAAGGTATAAAAGGAAAGAATTAATATCTTTAATATATTTATTAACTCTTTCATACTGAACTTACCCAATGAACAAAATCATTTAACATCTGAGAGTACTAATAATATATGTGAGCATAACAAGAGAAAATCACAACACTTAAAATTTTTATAAATATTTCTATTAATACTTTTTTCTACCACTGTAACAAGTGCTGTGAGTTGTAAAGATACACCATCTCCCTAGTATTCTCTATCTTACTACTAACTGTCACAACAAATAAACAAGTTTCCAAGTGTTTACATAACTATCCGGTTTGGTCAGATAACATTCAACATAATCTAATTCACAAGGGACACACGAGTTACAGCTGTACTAGGTGGAGTTTAAAAGTTTAAATAACATGTACAGAACGTGTATTGACGTAAACGTTATTAGTAAAAGGTTAATTTGTACCTGGAAAAAAGTTGGAGGTTTTCTTGCTAGGTAAAAATGATCTGGAGTTTGCCCAAACTCATCCATTAAAATAGTCGGATTGGGTGTTACATCTTTAGTTTGTTCAGATGAGGATGATGCTATATCTTTGATATTAGGAGTTTTGAGGCGACCAGGGTCATAGATAATTTTGGTGAGTGAAACAGTGTGAGACATTTTTAAGCGTTTGTTACTACAGTTCACGATAATTATACCAACACGGTGTAGAATGCCGTTTAAAAAAATATATTTATCTTCACAAGGCTGTAAACATTTGAATTAACTGATGAGTTGTTAAAAAAAGAAGTCTAAGTTATCAGAAACAAAAGTTTAGAGATATTTAACAGCAGATTCATGAATTATCGTCCAGTATCAATACAAGATACGACAAATCTGTCGACGGCTGGCAGAGTAGCCATGCCTTCTGGCATCCCCGCCAAACAATAGCGAAGAATCGGATATCCGAAAGCATTTCATTCGTATTAATCGATATTCACGAAATTTAATAAAAAAATTTAGATGCTAAAGAACAAATATTTATTTCAGAATTACTTCATTAACAGAATATTTTCATTGAACACAACTACAAAGTATTATTTTGTACATATTTAACTTAATAGAAATCAAACTTCTGGATGTCTTTTCCAAAAGGAAACGGGAACTGTGAGTGAAAATTTTTGAAAACGAGTGAGAGATAAGTGAGCCACTTTTTCACTTGTTAACTTTCTTATAGAGAGATGGAGAGTAATACTATTTTGGAAGTTTTGAGTAGGACATAAAAGCAATTATGTTTGAAGCCTGTTATTTACGTTTATTGCATGTTTTTATTCTCTTCCTTTGAAGAATTCCACAAAAACCAAACACTGGGGAAATCTTAAATACAGGTACCCTCGTCTGTGCTAAAACATAGATGGGGATAAAGTTCATACCTGTGTCCCTTTTTAGCTAACACTACCCAAAATCTATCCTACTCGAATGAACCTCCGATAGAAATGAAATTGGATTGTGTTTTCTTTCATCTCTGTGGGTGACATTGCTCCAGAATCCCCCATAACCCTCTACCTATGTCAGTAAGAAACAGATTTATTTAGAAATTTGACCCTATATATATATATATATATATATATATATATATATATATATATATATATATATATATATATATATATTTCAGCTCTGGCAAATAAAGGTTCAGAAACAAAACAAACGTGACTTATTCATAAAGTCCACTTATTAAACAAAAGATAAAGAACAAAAAAGATAGTGTATGTATGATACCATTCATAAAAACTACGATTCTTGCTCCTTGGAGCAATTGCAAAAAATATCTCCTTTACAAAAACTTAATATTACATGGTTGATATGATGGTTAGTACATTGTATGTCTCCCATGCGATGAAATACAGTCCGTACAACACCTAGGCATGCTGAGTATCAAATTATCGAGCAGCTCCTGGGGAAGATTACTCCACTCAGCAAGCAATGCTCTCCCAAGTTCCGGCACACATGTAGGAGGTGGTTGATGGGCTGCAACTCGTCGGCGAAGCATATCCCACACATGCTCTATCGGATTCAAGTCAAGTGAGAATGCTGGCCATTCCATACGAGTCATATCCTCAGATTGAAGGCATTCGTTTACGATGTGTTGCTCGGTGAGGTCGGGCCTTTTCATCCATAAACACAAATTCTGCGCCCATGGCATCCCTAAACAAACGTACATGTTGTTCCAGAAGGATATACCAATAAATGTGGCCGTTCATGGTTCCGATTTGAACATGTAGATCTGTTCTGGAGCCCAGTATAATTCCATCCCAAACAAGCAATCCTGCACCACCGTAACGGTGTCGTTCAATGATGTTGTCTTGGTGGTAACGGGTACCTGGCGTTCTCCATATGAAAGTCCGACGTAAATCAGACTGCAAGTTAAACCTGGACTCGTCGGAAAACATCACACAAACCCACTGTGACGATGTCCACATTGCATGTTCTCTACTCCAGGCTAATCGCTGCCGACAGTCAGTTGCCGTGAGCGGAACATATCTGAGACAGGTCTGCGAGCATATAGACCAATATTTCCCAAACGTCTGTACATGGTTTGCCTTGAAACTGTGGTACCCGTGGCTGCAGATAGCTGACGAGACAGGTCGGATGCTGTGCTCAGTCTGCTTCTTTTGGCAGTTACTGTCAAATACGGGTCTTCATTCGGCGTTGTAACTCGGGGGCGACCTGTACTGTAACGTCTACTGACATTACCATCATCTTGGAATCGTTGCCAAAGCCTAGACATGACACTTTGGGCAATTCCAAGTTCCTCGGATCAGGGCCGCCGTCAACTGAGCCAGGGCCCGGGGCAAAATAATACAGCGGTCCCCCTCTCCACTCAATATTTGAACATTGTATACATTTTTTTAGTGAACTCTTATTTAACCGGGCCCCCTGCCAGCCCGGGCCCCTGGGCATTTGTCCCCTTTGCCCCCCCCCCTGTCGCCGGCCCTGTCTCGGATACTTCCATCTGTGTACATTCCAGGCGGCCGATAATTCTACCACGCAAAAAATCCCCCCACATGCATCCTCTGTGTCATAACTATTCGGTTATGGCACTGAGCGGATTACAGAACGCTTGTGAACAATTTTACTTCTTTGCCACCATTCCTTATATACCCATCTCTTACACTTTCTTCATTGTGACGTACTATCGGCGTCATCTGGTGGCTTCCTGTATTTTGCATATTACTCTTGAAGATGTGTGTGATAATTCTACAGGTGAAATTTTTACGTTAGAGTTCGATTTCCATGTGATTCTGAATTATCCTTAATTTCTGGACATGAGTGTATTTTTTATGTCTAATAAATATAATTAATCAAGATCTAAGGACTGGATTCCATGCGTCCGACATCAGAAAACAACAGAAACACTGTCATTAAGGCGAAAAGACGTCACCTGTATTTCTACGTCTTCTCGATAATCACCATACCGGCGCCTACACGGCCATCCAACTTTTAGTGAAGCCGTTAGTGAAGTTTCGAAAATTCGAATACACGGAGATGAAAGATCCCAGGATATCTGATATCTTATAGCCAATAGACTCATCATAATCATAGGAGAACTGACTTCAATATCACGAAAATTGACACTATAGAAATTAAGATCAAGGCTCAGTTTGACAATACGGTAACACATAGCCTCAAATTCTACCACTAAGTCTAGGGGGGCAGTCCCCTCCAGAACCTGCAGTAACGAGGTGGGGAATAAACATAAAACATTTAGTTACGGCCAGAAGCACGATACATCGTACTGAATTCAATTTGTCTCGTTTACGTTGAAAACAGGGGTACGGCTACCAGGCCTCCTGTCCGCAAAGAAAACATATGTAACAATTCGATATATACTTCCTTTGTACAATATTTTAGTTAGATCCCTCGAAAGACCACAGCCTCTCCCAACAAGAGACCTGAGCTCCAAAACTGCCTTATTGACCTGTCCTTTCAAAAACTCAATGGCGGGGTACCAGGAAAAGGTTTTGGTCTATCATTACTCCAAGTACAAGACCTGAGTACATTTTTTTAATTGTGATGTCCATAAAACGATATTTCGAATGTATCACTTTCTTTGAATGTGGGAAGTAGAGTAATTGCGTCTTGGATTTAAAATTAGTTTTACTTGTTTTTCAGAAGCTCCGAGAGATTCCAACACAAATTTTGCCTTGTTTTCAGTATTATGTCGACCAGAGATCTCAATAAATGTAACAAAATCGTCTGCATAAGCCTGAAGGAGGATCCTCTCCTCCAGTTCCAGGCCAAGGGCTGAATTAGCAATTGAATTCCACAAAACGAGGCCTGAATTTTAGCCCTGAGGAGAGCCTTTATAGCATTCATGAGAAATGACCGTCCTGAATTTAACTCAACGATCTATTAGATTTAAAACTTACCATAAAACGATAAAGGTTAGCGGGAAAATCCGCGGAACCTAGAGACTGTAAAATGAACGGCCACCAAACGCTGTAAAAAGGCTATTATCATATCAAGAAGTATTAAGCAAGAGTGAAAACCTTGGCTATTTTTTTCCCTGACTCTACACAAGAGCATAAGTGGTCTCCATAGTACCTCTTCCATGTAAGAACCCATACTGAACAACGTTCAAAAGCCCCTTATTAATTAGGATATGCAAATTCTTGTTTGATACTATCTGTTTCAACACTTTCCCGAAACTAGGAGAAGGCAAATAGGCCTGTATTCATCAGAGCTATTTCCGTCTTAACCCTTCTTTCGGATTAATACTAGATCAGAAGCTTTCCATTTCGTAGGACATACCCCTTTTTCTGGGTATCTATTAAAGACGTACACGAACAGATCGGGGTTCGACTGAATGGCCATCCCCACCACCTCAAATAGGATGCCATCCCTCCCAGGGGCCTTGTTACGTCCCATAGAATAAACCACTTTAAAAACTACTTTTTCGTATATCAGAGTGTCATCAGATGTTAGATTCGGATTAAATTCTCTAATATCTCTCTGCTCATCAGTATCATCATACGGATTATCAGATTGGAAAATTCTGCTTAAGGAACATTAACCAACCTACGCAACATTTTACTAAGATGAAATATTTTTCTTAGGTTGTTTATTAACTGAAAAAGTGGCTTAAAATATTTTGTAGTAGCACTATTAACGCAGGTTACAGTGCGCAAGGATTTATTTCTAGTGCACTTATCTATAATTAGCCTATGCAGCCCAAAGACTGAATTAATGGACGAGTTCTATAAATATTTCAACCAACACTCTCTTTTAGCCTTCCTTATGAGCCTCTTATACGATGCCTCTAGTTTCCTGTGTTGAAGCTTATAACATGCCCAAATATTATCATTTTGAATACAACTTTTTATTATAAATACTAACCTTACTAGAGGCCTTACAAGCCACCAGTATTCTTGTTAGTGATAATGCGCACACTTTTTTCAAGGCTATGATTCTTAGCCGAATTAATTCGCAAAGACGCAGACTTCAAAGAGAGGTTTCTGCACAGCGAACCTCATTTAAATCTTTAATGTAAACCGCGCTCTAGATCCTCCAATTTGTAAAACAATATTGATCATTCTATGATTGGTAGCAGTTTCTATATCTTCTGCCGTCCAACAATTACATACCATGCCAGGACGAACCCTGACCGAGGCCAGGCCAATCTACCCATTCAACTAGCAACGGTGGGTTCAGAGACAGAGTTGTTTAGAATCTCTGATCCAAATTGAGTCCAAAAGTGCAAAACAATTTAACTGGTGCTACAGTTCATGTTATCGCCCCAGATTGATTTTATGGCGTTGAAATCTCCAAGAACGAAAGCAACAGACGTTAAGATACGTACTAAGCATTTTCTCCAGCAAGGAAAAAAACCAAATCATTTGACTCCGCAGGAGAAAGATAGCAGGATCGGGTTAGTTATCTCTCTCTAACAAAACAGCAAATACACCCCTTTCATTTAAAACTTTTAGCATAGTCAGGCTCCTGTTAGGGATGACAAGAATGGCCCTAGGATGCCCATTAGCGGGCACATCCATCAAAGTCGAGGGTAAACCTCTCACCCTTCCGAATTTGAGCACGTATGGCTCCCGGACAGCAATAATGTCATAATCGAACCTAGAAGAGTAAGGTATATATGGCGATTTCTCACGTTCATTCAGCGGATTCCCTCAAAATTTTGCAGAATAGTTGAAAAAAATCCTAAGAAATATATACAAGAAGAGAAAACTCGATCGATTTATGGAAGGACGATTGGGTGCTAGATTCTTGTGTACCATGTAGGCCCTTACAGGCGAAATACAGCACATACGGCGTACACTTACACGATTATTCATGATCAACCGGACAAAGTCGCATAAAAATTACTAATTAGTCTCAGTACATCGTGATAACACATATCTAAGTGGCCATTATTCAATCGGATTTGCTGGGAACCATTTAGAGCAGCGCTGTCCAACTGGCGGCCCGCGAAGCTTTTTTTTACGGCCCGCGAGTTTTAGTAAACTTTACATCAAATTTTAAATAAATATCTGTATACATTTAAAATATAAAATAAAAATATATATATATGAGATTTTTAGATAATAGTTATAATTCAACCGTCTACAACAAGAATTATAAAAATGCTAATGATGAATAAATATGGTTGTTTTATGGTCATTCGATAAAATTAATCCACGCTCTATGCAAGTGTATCTGTTTACGCGCTCTCCACCACCACCAAGTCGCCCGCCCGAGCGCGCTTCTTCTTTGCGCATTGTCCGTTTTTGTCCGTCTCGAGTTTACGTGGTGGCAGAAGGAGCGGTGGGGATCGTAGCCGCGGCTGCATTCTGGTATCACTGTTGCCGAGAGCCGCTTATCTTGATCAACAGTAGTTAACGGACTTTTATGTTTACATCTACCGTGGGTTATTTGCCATTCTGTGAAATGCAATAAAACACAATTAACTGAATTTCATATTTATTCGTTAATTGAAACAATCCTTAATTATGAGTGCTTCTAAGAAAAGAAAGATTGATACTGAAAATCGAGAATTTCAAGAACGATGGGAGGTTGATTATTTATTTATTCTTAACAAGGGCAAGCCACGGTGTTTGGAATGCTTACAGACTGTAGCTGTGTGCAAAGAATACAACTTAAAGCTCCATTACCAATCAATGCATGAAAAAAAGTATTATTCGTGCACGGGAGACTCGAGAATAACATTAGTAAAAAAACTGAAAAAACAGCAGAACTATCAAACGAATTATTTTACCCAAGTAACAAATTCTCAAGAAGCATCAGTAGCTGCATCGTTTGAAGTTTGCTTAGAAATTGCAAAAGCAAAAAAGCCTTTTTCGGATGGAGAATTAATTAAAAAATGTGCCATAAAAATGGCTCAAGTTTTTAATAATAACGAAATGGCAAAAAAATTTAAAACAGTTTCTCTTTATCATCAAACTGTAAGCCGGCGTGTAAACGAGATCAGTATACATGTCACTAATAAATTACAAAACCTAATCAATAATTGCTGCTATTTTTCCGTAGCATTGGACGAAAGTACAGTCATTTCCGACACAAGTCAAATGCTTATTTTTATACGAACCGAAAATGAAAACTATGATTATTCAGAAGAACTTTTAAAATTACGATCATTACGCGGAACAACAAAAGGTGACGATATTTATAACGAATTAAAATGTGCAATAGCTCCGGATGGTAGTAGTATGGCGGATGGTATAGTATGGCGGATTTGACAAGTGCACCGCTATTGTAACTGACGGCGCCAGAGCTATGACGGGCAAAAATATTGGGCTCACAGGACTTACAAAAAGAAGGAATAAATTGTCGAATGTTCCATTGTATTGTGCATCAGGAGGCATTATGTGGTCTTTCACTAAAACTAAAAGACGTAATGGACAAGGTTTGCAAAATAACAAATTTAATTCGTGGAGGAAAATCGTTCTCTTACACATCGAAAATTTAAAACTTTTTTGAACGAACTGCAAGCTGAGTATGGTGATTTGCTTTTACATAGTAATATTCGCTGGTTAAGTGCGGGAAAATGCCTGAAGAGATTTTTTTACACATCGAAAAGAAATTAATCTTTTTTTAACGGAAGTTGGCATCGATGAAGATTTGACAGCAAATTTAGGTGATAAAAATTTTCTTTGTTCACTTGCTTTCCTAACAGACATTACAAATTATTTAAATATTTTGAATAAATGCTTGCAAGGAAAAGATCAAGATGTGTGTTGTCTTTATAAACATGTAACAGGATTCAGAAATAAATTAAAATTGTGGAAGTTAAATTTGCAGGAAAATAATTTATTTCATTTTGAATGTTGCAAAGAGATGTATGAAGAAATGAAGGCCTGTAACATAGAAGTGAATTTTGACATTTTTTTAACTAAATTAGATATGCTTATTGAAGATTTTAATAGAAGATTTTCTCAATTTGAAGATTTAAAGATGAGTATTAATTTATTCAGTGATCCATTCAATATCGATATTACCTTCGTTGAAGCTAAATATCAAATGGAATTATGCGACCTTCAGGCTGACCCATTCATTGCATCTAGTGGAGCAACTGGAATACAAGTGTTCAAACATTTGGATAAAGAAAAATATCCAAAAATGAGAGATTTTGGACTTCAAATCATTTCTATGTTCGGAAGTACATATATCTGCGAGCGTGCATTCTCTGACATGAAATATATAAAATTAAAATTTAGAAACAGCTTGAAAGACTCCACTCTTGAAAATATAATTAGAGTTGCCACAACAAATATTGATATGGACATAAAAGAAATTGTTGCTCAACAACTACGGCCACAATGCTCCCATTAAATAGCTTAGGCTTAATAATATTCTAATTTTATTGTGTTTTTATTATTTCTTGTTATGTATTATTTTTAAGAATAACATTGTTTTGTCCGTTACTATGTGATATTTCATTTTAACAATAAATATAACGCAATATTTATTATGCAAAAATATAAACTTTATTGTCGAAAAAATGTTATTATCTTTGACTTTATTTTTTTCGTATAAATAAAATAACTTTTGAGTTGACATAAACTGACTTTTCATTTACCTATCCTTTTCGGCCCGCGAAATATTTGCTAAAGAAAAAATGGCCCGCTGGCTAAGAGAAGTTAGACAGCGCTGATTTAGAGGAATCTTTTCAATCATAACTTACTTCTGCCGAACGGGTGTTTATCGGCCTCTAGAGGACTTAGGGATATGTTGAAATTTCTCCCTTTCCTTCCGTCCAATTCATTTGAAACATGTTGAATAATCGAAAAACATCCTTTGAACTATATCTTATAGTAGAAAACTCGAACGGGGAAACACAGGTGAAAGTTAACGAAATTCATATGTCTTATGTTCGTCTTCTCGAGAGGAAATTATCTCGCGTCATTTGTGCATATGCACAAATGATACGACTACTCGTGTTCTTTGATCTAGAAAATAGTGGACTTGTTGAACATAATCCCACAGCTGGAGGAATAATAGATAGTGTTTTGTTTTTGGTAAGATAATACCCAAAATGAAATTCAAAATTATGTCGATTTAGACAAAGATGCGTAATTCCTTTAATTACAGGCGTTTTACTTATCGCTATATCACAAGGAAAGTGAAACTGAAAATATGTCACTTAGTTTTACGTTTGCTTCCTCTTGTCTTTGCTTTACACGTCCCTTTGTTTTACGAAACTCCAGAAGACTACTAAAGGTTGAGTTAGACTAAGTTGATTACGTCGGTGCCACAAGAATTAGGGGAGAAAATTGGGAACATTGATAAATTAGAAGCATAACAATTCAGTTTTTCTCAAATCAAACAAATCAGGATTGACAATTATTCCTCTAATCGATGGATCAAAAATGAGTAATCTTTAAATGGGAAAATAAATTTTCATTAATCAAACATTTTATGTAATTATCTATATTTTTGCAAGTATTAATATGAACAAATGTAAATTATAATGAAAATATGCAATGATGATATATGACGCATCCATTTTAACTCATAGGACACTTGTAGAAAACCCACGTGGATATTAAGAAGCTGTGTGTTCCTGTTTTGCATTCATTGTAAGTCCCTACTCTAATTTCCTTACCCTTTCAAGTTAGGTGTACTTTCTTGCCTCTAGCAAATTTTCCATGAAGTCCCGATTGAAAGGAGTTCCACTGAAGTCGAAAAACATACTTAAAAACTTATCCAAGAAGAAGAAAAATTCCATCTGAAGCTTCATTCCTTAATTGGCCATATTCGTCCTCTTCAGATAAAATACAGTACTCCATATCTACCGGACGGCGTCGCTCCAAACTTCGAAATACATAGCAATTAAGTATGCATAACATATAAAGTATACGCAGGAAAAAGAAAAAAATAAGGATAATAAGCAGTAAGCGTATTTGGGGAGGGCCGGTCTAAGGGGCCTAATTAGAAACATTTTTTTGTGGGCTTCGGTCTCATACTAAACAGTCTGTGGTATTTCCCAGACATAAAGCTCATTATTGACTTTATGGAAGTATGAGAAGCAATAAAAAACACACTGAGTCAGAGGGTTATACGGATTTACGTCCTCTTTAAATTTAAAACTGCACACTTGTAAGTTCATAAAAAAAGTGTGATGTAAATTACCTTTAAAATACAATTGTTGCAAAAATATCTGTTTTAAATGCAGTGAAATTATTGGGTATAAATGTAATCCCTTTTTTATTAAAACTGCACCCATGTAAGTTCATAAAAAAAGTATAATGTAAATTACCTTTAAGATGCAAATGTTGCAAAAATATTTGTTTTAAATACGGTGAAATTATTGAGCGTAAATGTAACCCCTTTTTAATTTAAAACTGCATACGTGTAAGTTCATAAAAAAAGTGTAATGTAAATTACCTTTAAAATACAATTGTTGCTAAAATATTTGTTTCAAATGCAGTGAAATTATTGAGCATAAATGTAACCCTTTATTTATTTATTTATTTTTTGCGTACTAAAAAAAGTAAATATGTAAGTGAACAGCTTTGTTTTGAGCTATGGTAGCTTTCAAAGATAAACAAATCTGAATTTTTCAGCATTCAGATGAAATTGAAACCATAATTGTTTTCTATTAGACCTTCAGTTAAGTGTTAGGTGTATGTTGTAATGTACGGCTGTATAGGAACACATTCCCCAGAACGGGACTCATTTCGGGGATCCACATGACCGACTATGCGTCCTCAATGGAGCAGAAGCTTATTTTGGCAAACATGAACATGTAATTTTATGTTTATTTTTTAATGATTATGAACGCTTAAAGAATTAGCATTCTTTCTTATTTTTTTTTCTTTCCCAATGTGGAGGCACTTGTAATCAAACATTCGCCTGTACTACGCCGCAGTTTTACTGCCCATTTTATTATGTAGGCACCATATAGGCGGACAGCATTACCCCCTATGAAGGGACGACACAAACGGAGGCATTTTTCGTGGCGCAACGCCGGGATTCGATCTGAGCACCCTCAGCACCGAAAACCAGCGCGCTGTACCACAGGGCCGCCATAAGCCAGAATTAGCATTCTATTCCCTCAAATTTTTCCATTTGGCCAATGGTTTGCACTGACAGAGAGAAAAACCACTATGGCAGGGGTGTCAAACTCAAAGGCTACCTTGGGCCAAACAAACAAGGTTTAACTATAGGTGGGCCGCAAAAAAAATCAATATTAATAGAAACGTAGGTTTATTTACCTAATTACAGTATATTCAACATAAATATATGCATTTTGTTTAATAATAGCAAAAAAGAGTATCATTAAAAAACATTTAGCGAATTCTTCCTATCTTATTATAATTCTACGTCGGTTATTTTATTATATATTGACCGGGCCGCAAAAATGTTCGTCGCGGGCCGCGAGTTTGACACCCCTGCTCTATGGTTTTCTCATAGTAAGCTTTACCTTGTATTCAAGATTAAGTTTGCATCAAGAGGAATTTAGGAATAAAACTGAGCAATTGACATTATTTTAAAACAGCAGGATATAATTAACTAAAAAGATAATTTTATATTATAGTGATTCATTTGCTTTCTCTAACTCTGGGAGCATTTTTTCTATAGAAATTCGTCTTTGGAACGCATGCAATCCTTTGGGTTTCTTGTCTGTCATTCCTGTTGGTGTAAAGGGAAAAAAAGCACCCCCCCCCCCTAAAAAAAAAAGTAAGTATCATGAAACCTGCATACATAGAGGTGGTACTAGCAAAATCCAATAGCCGGCCATCTCAAACATTTTCATGCATGCTTTATTTTACCACTATTTAGGTATCTTTTTTAAGATCTATCGAGCAAATATACGAGAAAAGTTATAGGGAATGGGAAGAGGAGAATTAGATACACATATTCGGTTTCCACCAGTAATGTAAACTAATTACACTTATTTTATTGATGTTCTTCTTCTGTAATCGTTGATTAGGTCAAACTCAAACAAATTTAATTCTTTGTGTCGTCTTACCAAATGAAACATCCCGGTAATGTGAGGAAGTGTTATTTTCAATGACTTCCAACGAGACTTAATAGCTGATCCTTAAGGGTTTTTTTTTTTCAAAATATATCATCTTATTTTAGCTTAACTACCCATTTAAATGTAAAAATAACGTTAATTAAACTTGCTATGGCAGAGGTTTCACGACTGTTGTCCACAAATTCCTCGGGGGTCATGAGATAAAAGTCAGTACTACGTAAGTGATGTGATCGTTTCTGATGCAGGATCTGTTAAAAGCTGAATTAGGGGCTCATTTAAATGTGTAAACACATTTTAAAAAATGAAAAGAAGAAGAAGAAAAAGAAAAAAAGATACAGGGTTTTGATCGCATTGGCATTATTTCATTTGTTTTCGATAAAAACAATACTCAATTTTTCAACTTAGTTCAAGAGCAGTTGAAATGATTTATTTATTGTCCTCTCGTAAAATAATGGACAGAATTTTTCTTATTACATTTTTGATTGATCAAGGAAGAACGAAACCTTCAAAATACCCTGCGACATTCCTCTTCTGATTGTAGCCTAAAATTATAACTCATACCTAAATAAAGTTATAGGATAAAATAAAAAAAATAAAAATGAACCTTTAAAGAGAGAGTGCGAGATTACAAATAACTTTACTGATGAATGGGAAAATAGCTTCATATTGTAGTTAAACTATCATGAGCACATTTCGGAATTCTTTTACAAGAAAAATTGCCCTTTTCTTCTTAATTTCCATTCTGGTTGGATACATATATGAATGGAAGCGGAATTTTTCTTATTGAACTGTTGTTCAAGAAAGAAAATCATAATACTCTGCAGTATTGCTGTGTTCCTGGCAGTTTTATTTTATAATTTGGTATAGACATAAATACAAAGATGAAACAACAACAACCAAAAAAATTAATATTAGAGAAGATTACAATTCAAAAGTATTCTTCAAACTATTAAAAAATACACCATTTTTGTCAGTTGTTATTATTATGCCTTCTGAAAACAAAACAATACCAGTAGATTTTACTTTTTATTCGAATCCATTTTTACAGGGAATTTCTGTTTAATCTTAATATATTTATATTTTCGGGTATGGATTAGAACTATATATTGCAGCTAATTATGGAGAAGTGTATCTGAATTTTAAATTTCAATATTATTTGTAATGCTTGTGTAAGATTGTAGATTTATTTTGATTTTTCCATATAGTACATACATACGTACATACATATATATATATATATATATATATATATATATATATATATATATATATATATATATATATATATATATATATATATATATATATGACATTCGTCTGAAACTTTTCTCCCAGAAATCCCAACATGTTCTCCAGTTCCCTACATAACGTGCTTGGGCGTTGACTTAATTATTCTAGTCCCACAAGGGATGGGCTGATAAACTGGTTTTCTTACGGGTCGTTTGCTGGATCTCAACATTCGGTAAATTTCTAAAGCGTCGCCTAAATTAAGATGTCGAAAAATGTTTCAAGTTGCGGTAATTTTTAGAGAAATTAAGGGATACGCTCTATATTTTGAGCAAAAGCGATAAAAGATTTCAATCACAGCTGCTATTTAAAAAAAAAATTAATTGTTGTGCTTGAGTATAAAGAATGTATTTATGAATCTAGGTACTTTTTTTATTAAAAGAAATAAGTTACTTTGAACTCCAAACTCGTTTCGACGGTGTACTGATGATAATATGAGGATTCTGACTGGACTGCATGGCGTAGTACTTTACTCAATTGCCGAGCAAATTGCCATTTATGCCTCAGTACTTATGATGATTCGTATGACTCGGAATGTATTACGTCGTTGATATTTCACACCGGTTGATTTTAGCTAAAATTCCTTTCAGAGGCAGAAAAAACTCTTGACTTCTCGTGTTTTTTTCCCGCCTCAGACCACCGAGGAAATCATGCGAATGACCGTAAACACGCGACAAGCCTTGCCGATCCGGAAATATTTTAGTCTCAGCCCAGTAACTTAACCAGAAAAAATATTCGGAGGGAAAAGCCCACAATATCTCACGAAAATATAGTTAAGGGTGGGTTTTGGTTAATTCCCTGTAATAATAGATGAAGAACCTCAATTTTAGGAAAAGGAGATCTTCCTTCATTTGTTTCTTACGCAGCCGTTTCACAACACTGAATCGTCCCTTATCAAAACAACTCGAGTCTGTGCGCCAGTCTATATATTTTGCATTCCACATGTATGAGAAAAATAGTATTTAATGCCATATGCCTAATTATCATATGCTGTATTGCTACGATACGATGAATGTCATTCTCATTTTACGTGTCATAACAGCTTTGTGTATATTCAGTTTCAAATTAATTCACGAGTATAACTTTTTATTTTCATAAAAGACCTTCGCAAAAATTTTTCGCACAGCTTATAAAGTAGCGAAAAAAAATCAGTCATTTCATCGATTTTTCAGAAATCGATTTGCAAGAATTCAATGGTATTGACATGGGTAGAATATTGCACGCAACAACAGGCGTGTAACTAGGCTGGGGTGACAGAGGCAGTGCTCCGGGGCCCCTGAGGTACGGGGGCCCCCAAGGCAGGGGGTAAAATATGAAGTCGTAATATTTAATTCGGATTAATAATCGTGATTTTTCACTCTTCTGTTTTCGTACTCTATTTTCAGATGCATTCAGCAAGGTTTGGTTACAGTTCATTAGTTTGCCATCAGATGCCAGCATATCATTTTAGCCAATATAAAAACTTGTCAGTTGCCTAGCAGCGCAGCCATTTCGTGAACAATAGACAAGCACGACCCATGTCGGATGTCGACTAGTCGTTTATCATTCTGTATTCTGTGTGCACTGTGCAGTTCTGTTCTGGTTATACTTTCTGGTTATTAGTTCTACTTATAATCTGATAAGTTCGAAATGGAAAACCGATCACTGCGTGAGCATATACGGCACAATTTGACCACCGATGACCCATCGCCGAGACAGACATCCTGTTTGACATCGGCTCCGCAGAGCCGAACACCAAGCACTGAAATGTCCCGGCAGAAATGTCCAACAGGACGAAGTCCTTCATCCAGTAACCAAATACAACCACTTTCCGCCCACTCCAAGCAAGCCTTCTTGCCCTCTATTCGGACGATATAGCTATTCTCTCTACCTCTCACAACATTAATTATCAGATCCAACGGCATATCGTCACTTTAGAGAGTTGGTTCACGCGATGGAAAATTCGAATCAACCCCTCTAAGTGCCACCTGATTTTCTTTTCCAATCGTTACTGTAATCCCCCCCCGGCTTTACCTTTACAATTCACCTATTGACTGGGAGAACACTGTGACTTATCTTGGTGTGACCCTTGATCGCAGGCTGACATGAAAATTCCATGTCGATAAACTAGTACAAAAATGCAACGCTGTTACCATGCAACTTTGCTCATTAATATACGGCAACCATCTTTCCATGAGAGACAAAGTCATTCTTTTTTAATAAGTTATTCTCCCCGTAGCTCTTTATGCAATACCGGTCTGGTTCTACGCCACGAAAACTCATATCCATAAACTGGAGGTCATCCAGAACTTGACTCTCAGACGTATTCGCCGAGCAATCCGTTATATGTCTAATGAAACCATACGACGAGACTTCAGCATCCTTTCCTTGAAGGAAACTGCACTTAAACTCTCTAAGAATTTTTTTTATAATATTCCTAACATTCACAATGGGATTATAGCTGAGTTTCCCGACTATGACTACTCCCACCGTGCTAATCGCAAAGGCCCTCGGGCGTGTCTTCTTAAGAGCTAACACTGTCTCTTCTATCTTGCTTACTTTTTCTTATTTTTATACTCCTCCCTCTTGTATTTTTACCAACCCCCTAGAACTTTACTATAATCTCATTGCGAATATCTTCCTCATTTTTCTTAAATAACTCTGGCAACTCTAGCCCAGTGGTTGCGCGTGCGCTTTGTTATTTTTCTTCCGGGTGCGATTCCCGGCGTTTGCTTTTATTTTACTATTACTTATTTTATTTGAATTTTGTTCTTACTGATAAGGGCCTATTTATGATATTTAATTTCCTGCTGAGCAAATATACGTATTTCTGATGCATAATGTTACAATTGGAGATAAAGTCCTACCGACCTAGGAGGTCCTACAAGTTGAAATACCTGAACCTGAACTCCAAGCAAGCGACGGGAATCAGTGCATCCAGCACCTGTCAAAGTGCCCGTAAAGTGCTTTACAATTGTTTACTAATTATTTATTCTTACTATGTATCACACGATAATATCTCACAACTTTAATTGTTATGCCACTGCTTTTCCTGTTTCTTCTGTATTAACTAGTAACCCATTATAATGCATTTTATTTACACTACCTATTGAGTGCTTTACTAAACATCTATCTTACTATTCAAATCTATGCTTTATCGTGCTTGTGAATCCTACCAAACACTTTGTTAATATACTTTAACGCATAGTTCTTAACCTGTATCATTTATTTAACTATATAAGTTCATTACTATTTCATTTCTCATATTTTATAGCTAAAAATTGTCAAATTCCTTTATCAATATTTTATTACCTTAACACAATCTTGAACTATTTTATTATTTGTGCAAAATATACGTGTATTACCATGCTACTATAGAATTTTATCTTATTATATTTAACAACTACTATTTTATTTTATTTTTTTTCTCTAAAATATTTCAGACTGCGTACCAAACTCGCAACCCCGCCGCCCAAAGCATATCACTTACGCATTGTGCCGCCGTTCAATGATAACAGAATGATTTTTAATTAGGTATCTTAATATTTGCCATTTAATTTACCTTTGTTTACATATATGAAATACGCTATGCCTACCAACTATTTAACTAGTTCGACTATTCTAAATAACAACTGCCTTTACATCATTTACTACTATGGTGTGACTTTATGTTTTACCGTAGTCACGATGGTCAACAAAACACTTTACTTAATATTAATTAACATTTCCCTCTACTATCAATGCAAGCAGCCTTACTTTTATTCCTCAGTACTTTAATATTTCTCATTTCTTTTAAGCTACCTAACCGGATATTACATTACTCACAGCTGACAGTTTATCATATTATTAATACTTTACAATACTTAACAGTTACTATTTTACCTGGCAATGAACTATTTAACACTTTACTTTATAATAACACACTACTTTACCAGTATGCAATATTCAGATAATTTAAAAATATGTTTTACGCATTCAGCTTAGCACATTACATAATTGCCATTTACAATTTACTCACAGTTTGTCATTACACATTACTTTACTACTGTTATATTTCACAGGAAATCATCACATTGCATTATTTATTGTTACCGAGTTACTCGGCTAACAAAGTATGAAATTTCTTTCTTTTTTTTTAACCCTTCACCTTACATTAAATTTAGCACACTTTGTCATGCTTTATAGTTAACATATCGCTTTACTAACAACGCATAGCAAGCGAAATTTAAATTGCAAATAGCTTAATTTGTTTGCAATTTACAACACTTTGCTTTTATAGTTAGCACGTTGCTTTACAAATATACATAAGACAAATTAATTTATAATATGAATTACTCTGTTTACTTAACTCTTTGCATGATTTGCCAATAACAAATCACTTTGTGATTAACACATTACTTTCATATTGCTGCATTTATCAATATTAATTCTAATTGACTATTTTAAAAGTGACCCAAGGCCTAGAAATTATAATACAGTATATATGGCTTCCAAATATTATTTTTTTAACTCTAATTACTTTAATTTTAGTTTTGCAGCGACGAGGTTCGAACCCGGTACCAACCTGTCCACAGTTCCCAACATGCAACTCCACCAGTATCAGCCTGCACAGATACGATGATCCCAGTCACAGAGGGAGCTAGCGAATATAACATTACTAATTATTTTGCAGAAATTTTGTTTTCTATTTTCATTTTTGAAGTAGAATACTGTGGAATCTGACCAGATGCGCCATGAGTGTTGGAAAGGTAATATGTTAATAAAATATTTGTTTCTCAGGACGTTTGTGTTATGTCAACGAATTTGTATTCATACTGAAAAACAAACATACAAACAAACAAAGGCACGCTCCATGCCAACACCAAACTAAGGGCCAGCAGCAACAAAAGAAATATGCTGGTCCATAAGGACCCCTACCATGTTTCTAATGAACCGATTGGAGTAAAAATCGGTGAAGATTCTATGCCTCTCCCAATTCACAAAATCAGCCGGTAAGGCTGATCTAAAATTATTAAAAGTCCTACAATCAAAAAGACAATGTTCCACGGTATGTATGTATGTATGTATATAACATTACTAATTATTTTGCAGAAATTTGTAAAATCACGGGGGTATGCTTGTATCTAGATTTAGTTGAACTTGAAAGTGCAACAGCAAAAGGAATTTTTGAATGTCTTGCGACTCATGGAATGTCAGAAAATATCTTAAATGATAATTTAGTAGGTATTACATATGACTGTTCAGCAGTTCTAATGGGTAAGAAGAATGGAGTAACCAAATGAATGAGAGGTCGATTTCCATGCTTGATAGTTTGGCCCTGCGCTAATCACAAACTCGAACTATCAATTAATGATACTGTTAAATCTGTTTCCGGTATTGATAGATTCAATTCATTTATTGATAAGCTTTAGGTAATATACAACGCATCTGCGAAAAAAGCTAGAGAACTAAAACAGTATACGAGTTTGCTGGAGATTGGACTTGGTTGAATTTTAAGCACGCGATGGGTTGCGTCAAGTTTTCGAACAGTTTCTGCAGTTTGGAATAGCTATGAGGCTTTGTTGAAACATTTTCAGTAAGCGAAGACGGATTTCAAGAGAGAAGCTAAAGAAAGATGTACATATGAAGGATTAGAAAAAAAATTACAACAGAATTTATCTTAGATTTAGGACATATGTGATGCGTTTCAAGAATTGAGTGAATTAAGCCTGGATTTACAAGACCGTAATCTTGACTTGTATAAGACGAATGAAACAATAAAAACTCGAGCACAGGTTTTTGAAGAAAAACAAAAGACTCCTGGATGATACTACAGATATTCTGTCATAGCGGTCAAAAATTTAAGTTTTCATGCAGTTGAACTTCATAAAAAAAAGTTGTACAAATGATCCCATAGGTCCATAATAATTTTGTAAAACTTTGGAAAATAGGTTGCTTCATAGTGAAAATACTGATTTAGTACGAGCGGCTAAAATACTTGATAGGAAATTATGATAATGAAATTACGTATTTTCTAATAAAAAAATTCAAGTTGGTCTCCTTTAATACAATTTTAGGCGTAATAATATAGTGAGTTCCGAAACCTTTCTTTTTAAAATAAAATCCATATATATATATATATATATATATATATATATATATATATATATATATAGATATATATATATATAGATATATACCGGGTGCAAAGTTCAAAAATTCATAGTAAAAGAAGTAATGCTCGGAAAATTTTTCTGTTTGCGACAATAAGATCAGAGGGACATTGGATTTTTTTTCCATGTAAAAAAAAAAGTTTCTAAAAGTAAACGAAAGAGGGCGCTCACACGTCATACTGAGACGTTTTATACAAATCAGGCAAACTCAAACAGAAAATCAAACAGATCACAATAACATGAGACTGTGCATTTATTTTAGAGTATCAGATGTTCAACATTACTACCAGCACAAGGTAATAGGCAAGTGAGGCGCGTCATTAAGCCCATTATAGCGGATTGTAGCACCGATGGCAGCGACTGTCTGTCGATTTTTCAGTACCACCAAAGTGGTTGGGGAGCCTCGGTGCACATAAGACTTTAAGTATCCCACCAACTAAAAATTTGCCGGGATCAATTCTGGTGATCGGAAGGGTCACTGAACCTTACAACCGCGACTTATAGAACTCGGTCTTCAATGAGAGATTCCAACAGGAACGTCTTGATATCGCGTGAAATGTGGGGCGGGGCACCATCCTGCATGAAGTCGACAACAGGTAACGCATGTCTTTCCTGCAATGCAGGCTTAACGTGGTCACGCAAAAGCGCCCTCTTTCGGTTACTTTTGGAAACTATTTTTTTTTTTTACATGGAAAAAAATCCAATGTCCCTCTGATCCTATTCGAGCAAACAGAAAATTTTTCCGAGCATTATTTCTTTTATTACGAATTTTTGAACTTTGCATGAATTTATGACGCACCCGGTATATATATATATATATATATATATATATATATATATATAGAGAGAGAGAGAGAGAGAGAGAGAGAGAGTGTAACTCATCTTTTAAAATTATCTGGGAGAAATTAGAATTTTTCATATAGTTTCACAGAAGACAGGTTTTCTATCGCCTCCAATTCTACTCCATTATTACTCGTAGAGTAAGAATCGGAATACAACGCAGCCAGGCTCTTGGCGCAAAGTAGTTTTCCCTGAAACATATATTTAAAAACTAGCTGAAAACCCGCACTTCGCTACGGAGTACATTCCAATTAAATACAACGGTCAATGTATGCAATTAATGCCAAATAAATAAATATATATATTTATAATAAATGCAACGATCAATGTATACAATTGATGTAAATATATATATATATATATTTATAAAAAAATCGTAAGGGATATTTATTTTTTTGGGGGATAATATCCAATCGTCTGCTGCATTAGAAAGAAAAAGAATATTTTTTTGTCTATTTAGTTGTTATGCACGTGACGATAAATTTATTTAAAGTACCAGAAAAAGAAATCACGTGATCGGCATTTAATAAATTAAATTCTAAAATTAATCTTTAAAAATTCACCAAAAATCAGAAAATCGAGGTAAAGATTCGAAAAAGATTTCATTTTAAAGGAATTTTTAGGATCTTTCTCGCGATATAAATTTTATAACCCTAAAATTATTATTTTAAATGCAATCTTAAAAAAGGTTACAAAAACAGCTTAAAAATTTAATTTTTTAAAAATCTAAGAAGAATTTTTCAAAAATCTTTCTTAGTGCACCCCTACACCATAAGAAGAATCGCCATGCAAAATTTCAGCCCTTTAGGTCCAGCGGTTTGGTCTGTGCGTTGTATGTCAGTGAGTCAGTTACGGAACTGTTTTATATATATAGATATATCTATACTGTTTACGCAACTACGAGGAATTTTGTACGACCCGTTTAAACTCACTGAATCCATATAGATAAATGCTTTGGATGAAAACTATTACTATCCAGCAATGATAACTTTTATGTAAATACACTCTGTCACAAAAAAATATATGCACTCAGAAGGAAACGAGCTACTATCACGAAACTTAACATGTATGTAGTGTATGAGGAGATAAGAAAATTATTACAAATTCAGAAGAACAGACCGTTTTATTGAGAAGATATGGCAAATCAGTATGTTACAAATCAGTAAGTAGTAAATCCAACTCTGGCAGCTATACAAGACGAAACACGGCGTGGGATCGAATCAATGAGGTCACCTATGACCTCCTGCGGAAGATCATGCCATAATCTTTGCAACTGGGCAGTCAATTCACCAGTATTCCGGGACGGCTGCAGTTTCCTTCCAAGCACGTCCCAGACGTGCTCTATTGGCGAGAGGTCTGGTGACCTGGCAGACCATGGGACTACGTCATATCCTTGAAGACATTGTTGGGAGAGTTGCGCAGTATGTGGACGAGCGTTGTCTTGCTGATAAATGGCACCTGGGCGACTTGATAGCATAGGCAGTACAACTGGCGTTAAAATCTCGTCCCCGTAACTGCGTGCCGTCAAAGTGCGTTGAAGGACGACTAGAGGTGATCGTGTGTCCCAACAAATCACTTCCCCCACTGTCACACCTTGTGTAATCGCCGTATGCCTCTCGACTACAAATGCCGGATCGGACCGGTGGCCTGGCCGCCTCCGCACGCGTATGCGCTGGTCATCAGCATTCAGACTGAATCGGGATTCATCGCAGAAGATCACACGCCTCCAGTCGGTCACACTCCAGCTTGCCAGAGGTCGGCGAAAATCCAATCGATACTGCCTATGATGTGGGGTCAGTGGTAGGCGTCTTAATGGACGTCGGCTCCTTACACCTTCGTCGGCCAGTCGTCTCCGAATGGTTTCCCTTGATACCACCGGATGTCTGGAAGGTGGAAAATGGCGTCGAACCGATTATAGCGATGTTGTTGGTGCGGACATGGCCGCTGTTATGATTGCGCGATCCTCGCCCGCATTTGTGTTTCTGGGACGCCCTGACCCTCCGCGACGGTAGACTATCTCTTCCGTGATCCATTGTTGCCAACACCGAGCAACTACCATATCGCTCCGACCGAGGGGGCGGTTGATACGCCTGTTCGACCAACCTGCTTCTCTGAGGCCTACTATACGCCCCCTCTCAAAGTCCGACAATTGTTCGTACTGTCGCCGGTTACATCTCAGAGGCATCTCTAGTCACAATACCGTCCATCCAAGTCGACAGATTTGTTTGAATAACCCTATGGCACGAGCAATCATGCTTTTAAACTCTCCCAGCTGCGCATCTCATATGCGCATAGCGCGCTTACCCTTGTCTCATTGGCGTCGAAATTTTAATCATTTGCATATCTCTTACCAGATTACATTCCTGCCAAGTTTCGTGATAGTAGCTCGATTTCTTCTGAGTGCATATATTTTTTTGTGACAGAGTGTATTTGTAATATAGTACTCGTCTATTTTTGTACGATTACAGCGTCATTTTGGGTTGCACTCTAATATAGTCTTCTAAAATGATGGGTTTTTTTTTCTCCTAACCGGCTATTTTTGTTCTTTTTCTTGTGAAGAGTTGTTAGATTGTGTGTATCCCCCCCCCCCTTATTTGTCACTTTCATTGTATAAAAAGTATATCTCAAATCATAAGAGAAGTTATTTTCCTATTTATGTCTTTCCATTAAGAAATGCTTAATTTTTTTTATAAATTCTCATTTTTTAAACAATTTTTGCTATTGCCCCAAAAGTAAACAGGTATCTGAGAGAGGAACATCTTACAAGTGTAAAATTTTGACAGGTGAATATTCGTAAGTCGGTCTTTGCGAAGTTTGATCGAATGTTTGGATATGTGAAGGATTTTAAACCAATTGTATAACGTTAAAACGGATCAAAGCCCCTAAAAGTCCTCATTGCACAGCTTCGCCCTCTCAGAATCGTATCATTTCAAAATTCAATTTAAAATATTTCTGATTTGTGAATTTCCCTTCTACAACAGCAATGCCAACAAACGAAAGAATGAATTCACGAAAAACCATTCCACAATACTTCCATTATTTGAGCAAAAGAATGTAAAATATTTTTCTGCGTAACGCAAGGACTGTTTCCTAGTATAAAACTCTGGCGTGTTTCGTTGTTTTTAAAAGGGAAATGAAATGGATAGTGATTCAATGAGGCATCCATGGACTGGAGAGGTCATTTTTTCCTCATGATGCTTTTTAGTTTTTTATTGGTCGAGGTGAGCTCAACGGACACTTTTGTTCCTTCACGTCTCAGCGCAAGTGTGACTCAGCTTTGCAACGACTTAATGAACAGTAAGTGCTCTAGATAATTCCTGACCTAAACTATATGAAATGGACATTTTAATATTTCAATTATAGAGATATTTACACGTACTGCATTGATAACTCCTCAAAGAATTAACTTTAATTATACATTCAGTCTCTATATGTTATCATACTTATTGAAGTTTCTTCAAATACCTCTTTATACTCCACTACGTGAAGACGAAGTCCTGCATCTTAAGGGTAAAAATCAGTATGCACCACAAAACGAATTTGCAATAAAGATTGGTAAAGATTATCAATCTTTACTGCAGAACTGAAGAACTGAAGCTGCAGATTAGTAAGAAGCTGAAGATTACTAAAGATTAGTAAATGTGTAGCTAAAAAAATGCCTTACGTTTAGTACTTTCTTTCCTTATATTTTTCTAAGGGATAATTTAAAGTTATGAGGGATTAATTCACAAAGAGATTTCCTCTCCCATCGCCAGTTATGGCAACTTGTATAGTTGGTAATTCATGGCATAACTAACTCAAAATTAACTCTTAATTTGTTTTCGTTTTGTCCGCATTTAAGTTTCTTAAATTTCCTCATTAATATGATTAAAAGTAACTTTTATCTTTAAAAACAAAACAAACTGCATAAACTCCACTACATGAAGATTGATCTACGCATTTTACTGGTAAATAACTGCCCTGAAGTGTAAAATTAATTTTTTTCAATTGTAATTATAGTTACAATTACAATTTCACTGTATAGATCAGCCAATGGGTAACGTAAAGAGATACTTTAAGTGGAGTAATTTCTCTTCGTATATTTATCCAAACAAACATTTTAGGTTATGAGGGACTGAATTCATCGTATGAGATATTCTGATATCACTGTGATGGTTTAGTTGACAAGATAACTCCACTTCGAAGTCCTGAGGCAAGGGCCCAATTCCAGGACTCGGCAGACAGCCTTGTAGTTGCTCTCGACCGATAGAAAGAATTCTATCTAGACCGATAGAAAGAATTCTAACTTGAGATCTTTGGGGGAGCGACAGGAAGTATATTGAAAACAAAAATCAGCATTGTTCAGCGAAAAATAACAATATATAAATCCGCGTGACGTATCCTTGGCATGAAATTGTTCCTTGCATCGTTGGCATGAAATGCAAACATTTTATGAGTTGGTAGCAACAACAAGAGGGTACATGGAGATGGAATTCATAACTTGAGATTTCCTCAAACTGCTAGCTTGAGGTTTGGAGAACCGGGTTTGAATCCCAGTCCTGGCTGGTACTCGTATAAGGTTATGAGAAATGATCGTAATGGACTTATCCCCCTTTTACACGAAATGATAGTTTTGATGCTCCTCTCGCCTGCTTTAATATTCCTTTAATTTCAATGGATGAATATCAAATAATTAAAAGTGCCCTACATTAAAAGAAAATAGGTAAAATAAGGGAATTTTGCTGTTTTAGGGCAACAATTCCTATCATATTCCCCTACCAGATAAATATTCAATGACATATACGAATAAATCTGTAGAACACTTATGGAATTTTGTGGTATTTTATTTCATTGCAGATCTACTTCAGACTGCAATTATCTCACTCAGTATGCAAGGCAGGCAGAGGAATACTTAATAATTTTGTTTCAATTTGATTTTATTATTTTATTTTATTTAGCCAAGCAAATGTCTAGTCTGAATTTTTACGTCACGTACTCAAACTTTATTTGCTGAATTTGTTTTTCTAGATAATTTAAACTTCATAAAATTTTATTTTCACACAGAAATTTACTAACATGAGTGAAGTTGGCTGAAAATTTTGAGACTGATAATGTGAGACAATTTTTTTTTCTCATTTCCATAAGCCTTTTGATCAATGAAACGCCATCTCAGACTAGACACCCGTCTTCCGGTAGATGTCTAGTGCACACGTACAGGAGAAAGGGGTGGAGAAGATAGAAAATCTATTAAAAAGGCTTACATTTGAATATCTAACTGCCAAAAGCTGACACGCATACGTAGGTAGACACAGTTTAGATAGTAATGAATAAAAAAATGGAAACTATTTTCCCTCTTTTATTTCGTCATTTCTTAACTCATTTTCTCTTAAGCACTCTCAGTATTGTCATTATGATTTTAGAAGCTTTTTAAGTTTTCAAATGTAAAAGTTATTGGAAAAGTAATAGAGAAAACTTGTGAGAGAGAGCAAGAGAGAAAGTGAGAGAGACTCGAGAAACCTGTTAGAAACAGAAGGTCATAGGCACATACACACACAAAAAAAGAAGAAAAAAAACGCGTTTCCACAGAATTAAGATGTTATTCAAACAGACATAACAAAAGAGAAAGTTGAATGGCGAGATACATTTTATACAAATAAGTGTAACTCTTTTAATTTTATGAAATAACCTTTAATTTTGTATAAAGGAATAAACTTTTGCTTATAAAGTTCACCTCTCTGTCTTTAACAGCAATTTTTTTTAATATTTTTTATATTTGCCTCCGTTTTGTATTTACCATTTTTTTCTGTATGTGTGCGTATAAAAGTATTTCATTCTTTGAAATGAAATTGTTATTTAATTTCTACGTTAACAGTGTTTTTTAGATGAAGATTAAACATTAAGTAACTTCCTGCTCCCCTAAATATGATTTTATCTAAAAATTATCCTGCCCCCAACTGCGTTTAATTGGGGCATTCTTGTCAATAGTAGTATTCCTTCTATGCGAAAAGAAATGAACCTCTCGTACTCAAATACGTATGGAACTTGTTACTGTAATTTACTTGTCGTATATTGCCATATTCAATGTTTAAACTGTGTACTAATGCAATTGCATACGAAAATTATGTATAATATACTTGCTTTAGTTTTTATAAGCTGAACAAAAAATAAAATGACGGGAGACCCCCCCTCGTTTATATCAAACATTTCAAATCAAGTGAAAAAAGATGTAAAGCAAAGTTTACTTCAGACACTCATTATCTGAGTTAACAGCACTCCTCTCAAGTTTCAATGTCATCAAAAAATGTCCTCCTCCGTGTGAGAAAAAAGGTGAGTCATTTGTTTGAAAGTATCTTTCGGACCCCACGTAAATACTGTTAGACAATTTAATGGCCTTTTTTTACTCCTGATGAGGAAGGCTATTTTTATTCCTTCGAAATTCGAGTGTAGTTCAGTTGACTCGGATGATGAATTTATGCGGTAAGTTTTCTTTTATAACTGGTTAATTCTAATGTATTCTAACTTGATAAAATATTTTTCTACATTAAAAAATGTCAAATTTCTCTTATATATATATATATATATATATATATATATATATATATATATATATATATATATATATGTATGTATGTATATACAGTCGGACCTCTATTTAACGAAGTCGCTAAATCCTGAAAAAAAGTTCGTTATATGGAAAATTCGTAAAATAGAGATTCACCTTTTAAAATACTTTAAACTACACAAAACATATTTTAAATTCTTAAACACTAAATATTATTAATAAAAATAATTGATCCCACCTTTATTTTGTAAATTAATGTTTATTTGTTTTATATATCTTACCCATCAAACAGAAATCTGCAAGGAAAACAAGAATAAAACAAAACATTTTCCGAGAATTTTCAATTTAAAAAAATTATATTAAAATTAATGAATTTTAATGACATTATCGCCTTTATTATAACAAGTAATTTTAAGTATACGTTACCCCATGCGTCCTTAAATTTAATTACTAATAAAGTCTGTTAATTTTGTCTGAGTTTTTTGTTTAAAAAAGTGTTTTCTCTCGCAATACGTCTCTCATCTTTGCAATGCACCAAAAACCCCTTCAGGCGTATTTTCTTCAAACTGTAATCCACGTCGGAATGTGTTATAAGAAAGTTAATGTGTTAAATGTGTTAAAAGAAAGAATAAGTTTGAAATGTTCAGAAATATTTTGAGAAATATGGAGAAAAAAACATAATGGATCACAAGAAAAAGTTCGTTAAATAGAGAATGCACTTCGCTATTTGGAGGTTATTTTACGAAGAAATTCACAAAATGTTCTTGGTTCCAAGGAAAAGTTCGCAAAATAGAGGTTCGTTAAATAGAGGTCCGACTGTATATATATATATATATATATATATATATATATATATATATATATATATATATATATATATATATATATTATATATATATATATATATATATATATATATATATATATATATATATATATATATATTATATATATATATAAGGAAAAACATAAAACTAAAATATAGGGGGGCTTTTGTTTGGGAAAAAGGGGAATTGGCAATCAAAAATTATTAACTCACGAAAGTTCGCCATAAAAAGAAGAAGGGTTGTTAATAGCAAAAACTATCAATAGGGGTCGCCACTAGACGGGTACCGTTCAGAAAAGAGATATTTTTTCGGCAGAAGTAAGTTACGTAAAGAGATTTCATAAGAGAAATGTGGAGAACATTCGATGATGAATCAGCGGAAAGATTGGGCGGAAGTGTAACAAAGAAAATCTAGTTAGTCGGCACTTAAGTTTGAGAGAGGTAACATGTACGTCTTCATGAGAGATTTCGAATGGGGTTGTTTGATGAACTTTGTCGGAGCTCTGAACAAAACGTAATGGAATAAAAGCCAGTTAACGGAACTATGTTTTGTATCTTCATTGCAGTGCCCGATTGCATTTCTTCAATTAGTTTCATGACAACGAACTCTGTCATCAGTCAACATGGACAGTCCTGTGCGGATTTGAGATTTTCTTTTAATTTCGAGAAGGCCGACGTCGTTAAGCAACCACTCGTCTTTTCGTTCAAAAAGTGTTACTCTCTCATAAAAAATTGAAATTCGTGAGCTCCGACGTTAAAATATTCTTCTTTAACAAACATTTTTTTGATCGGATTGGAAGCTTTGGAGTCAGGTAGATTTTTATATGCTGAAGCTGAAATTGCATTTTCAATCTTGCCCCTTGTCGTAATTTCAGGGGAAATTCTTTTGTGAAATTGAATCCAGGAGACTTTCTATTGCCAGTGAAGAATTCTGTCAAAAATACAAATGGATAAACCGAAGGTTAAGCAGGAAGAAAACGACGATAGTGCAACAGTCAACGACGAAAATGAAAATAAAAATGAGAATAAAGGTGAAAAAGAAGCAAGTGAAAGACTTGAAAAAGGAACAGTTCTAACATTAAGTGATTGCAGTGGACAGACAAGTAATAAGGGAATGTTACGAGAAACAAAATTAATATTACCGAAATATGAAACGAAGATTTTCAAGAACATTTTGCCCTGGATAACAATGTTTGAAGAAAGAACAAATGACTTAAAGCTGGCCGATGACTGGAGAAGAGAAAATTTATTGACTTACGTAGACAGTAAGATTCAAGAATTCATATTACAACGCAACTTTACAGGAAGACTTATCAAGAAATAAAGAAAAATCTCATTGCCGTTTATTCAAGAAGCAGACAAGAAATGGAAAAGGACTTTAGAAGCATGAAATTGACATCTGAAGGAAATCTTTTAGAATATTACCAACAAAAAGTGGAATTAGGAAATTCTCTACAAAAAGACGAACGAGAAATAATAGAGGTCATGAATATGGATACACCACCAGCAATGTGCACGCTCCTGAGTCTACAAAAAATAGACTCACCAACAGATTGGCTTGCGACAGCAAAAATGATTTTCCCATCCATTGCAGTCAAAGAAAGAAGAGAAACAAATGAAAAAAAGAGACTTTGGATGTGTAGAGCAACAAACAGCTGGATTCCAGCAATGGAGAGAAAGAAACATCTGCAGACCCCAGTCAAGACAATATGAGAGCAACCAAGAAAGAAATTTCTTCAGACCTACAACAAATAGATATGAAAGAAAATATGACGAGCGAGGAAATTAAATCCTCTGTAAAGGTATCGAAAAGGTATCGAAAATTAAAAGAGGAAATTCCAGCCTTGCAATAAATGCGGTTTATACTACAAGAACAATTCGCTCAACCACGCATAAATTGGTTCTTTTTGTGCCAATGTACCGTAAGGAATAAATAAGTTCTATAACGTTGAGTTTATAAAAATAAAAGATATACAGTAAACTACGTACTAAAATTGCGTGATGATTATATCTTTTTAATTATAGCTTATTAATCTTTAAAATACACTGAAGTGCCACTGAATTAGGGATACCTACCTAGTAACGAGTTGGGCCTCCTCTGGCCTTGATAACGGCTGCCACACGACGAGGCATAGATTCAACAAGTTTCTGGAAACGTTCCACGGGAATGGCTTGCCAAATATTGGCTAAAGCTGTCCATAATTCAGTAAGGTTCTTTGGTGCTGTGTGATGGCCTTTCACGCCTTGTTCCAAAACATCCCAAAGATTTTCAATGGGATTTAAGTCTGGGCTTCTAAGTGGCCAATTCATGATAGAGAAGTCAGAGGAATGCTCATCCAACCAGCCAGTAGCCAACCGGGACTTGTGAGAGGTACAGTTGTCTTGCTGGAAAACTCCATTACCATGCGGATAACAGAACAGCATAAACGGATGGAGGTGATCACCCAGCAACTCTACGTACCGAATTGCATTGAGGGAGGTTGGTACACGCACCAAAGATCCCAAACTGCGCCACGAAAAAACACCCCAGACCATGATTGAGCCACCATGCCCTTGTACAGTTCCAGCCAGGCATGCAGGATCCATGGCTTCATGAGCCTGACGCCATATTCTCAGCCTCCCGTCGACGTTAAGTAGTCGGAATCGAGACTCATCACTCCATGCTACTCGTTTCCAGTCCTCTACACTCCAGTCTCTGTGCTCTCTTGCCCAGGCAAGACGTGCAGCCCGATGGCGAGTATAGAGCAATGGTACTCTCGTAGGTCGACGGCTCCCGAAACTCATACGGTGAAGCGAGCGTTGCACAGTCCGTTTACTGACTGTACGATTGGCACCGTCATTAAAATGAGTGGTAATTTGAGCTAATGTTTGGCTTCGCTTGCTACGTACAATACGCCTAAGCCGTCTCTCACCACGCACTGTCAAGGCTAATTGTCCTTTGCAGTTTGCCCGATCGCTAGTTTTTTTTCCACCATCCATGTATTCTTGGTATACTCTTGACACTGTCGACCTTGAAAAATCCTAGCTGTCTGACGATTTCGGAAATTGAATGGCCCATGCGTCGCGCACCTACGATTTGTCCGCGATCGAAGGCGTCTAAATCAGGCAGTTTACCCATACTGGCAATTCCAACAACTAATTCAGAACAACCACAGTACGCGCTATATATGCAGTTACCACAGCGCCCTCACTTGCGCATACATGATGCGCAGCGCTACACAATTTGCATAGGCTTTGCTATCCCTAATTCAGTGGCACTTCAGTGTAGTACTAGTCTCGTTTTGTATTCATTGAGTTTCATAGAAAGTGACTTGTTTTGGAAGATGTCGGATTTGGATTAGTTTTTGTTAGCATAGCAACACGTTGCAGAAAAGTGTCTTTGGTTGGGTTTAAGAATATAAAAAATCTTATGGATAAACTTTCGTCATATGAACCCTAATTAGAAACAATTTCAGCCAAGAGGAAAGCATCTCTAATGTTGGCTATAGACCAATGTACGTTCTTCAGAACAATACATCGTTAAAGACTAAAACCATGAAAAACTAATTCTATTGAAACAATTGCCTTTTAAGTCCTGCGATGTCATTTGTGCCATTTAAAGTACCATTTGAACCATTCAAAAGAAAAGGTATTTCCATCTACTAATTGTCTTAAAAGAAAAGTGGGTGGATGGGTGGGAACAAGAAATTTTTCTTCCTCGGTAAACCAGAAAAAAAAAAAAAGAGGTTAAGTCTGAGGATCACCTAATGGCCGCCCCCTCATTTGCCATCCCATAAAATAAGTTATATACGAAGTTTTAAGGTGATATATGCTGTGAAATTAAAGCCTTTTAGGCCATACGTGTATTATAATTAAATAAATTAATTATAAAAAAACAGTACTTAATCTATTAAGTCAATAATTTGAATATAATAAGAAGGTATATTCATGAGCCAGAGTCAAGGTATTTGATATTTAATCGGGAAGTCCTGTCTCACTGAGGTCAAGGATTCGAAACTCTTAATTATAAATAAAAAATACCGTATCTATACGGAGAACTGGGATTTAAGTATGCGAGTTTGAGAGTTCATCCATGGGCTTAAAAGTTTAAAGAAAAGGTATGGAATCTGAGGGAAATGACATATTCACCCCTCTTCAGTTAATAATCAACATTATGATGACCAAACAAATAAATAGTCTTTATGTTATGACACCTATATTAAGGTGATTCTCACCATATTATCAAAAAATTTAAAGATTTATTTAAATTTTTTGATAATATGGGGATTAATTTCGCGAGGATCATCAAGATTGGAGCTTTGCATTTTTAATATTCGGGGATATTTTAAGTGGAAAAATCCTTGCTTAATTCCATATTAGATGGAATTAGAAAAAGCTCTACTTTAATTTATTTTTGTGTATTTTGGGGCTTTCCCTTTCTTGGTATGTTTTCTTCTCAGGTTGAGTCATCTTTAGAAGATATTTTTTCTACCTCCAGAAAAAAAAAAATGTCCATGGGTGGTGGGAGAAAAAGATGCAGTTTTTTCCACTCATCGTTTACTAATACAGCTCTTGATGACAGGGATTTAGTACATGTTTTAATCATTTTAACTCATTAGGGTAATTAGAAGTACTAAAGGATATCTTTAATAGCGAATTTAACGCGAAGATCTAATAAATATTGGATTTCAACCTAAGAGAAGCCGCTTAATTTTCCAAACTATCAGATCATTTGCCGAGCGAGGGATTCAAACCTGGATCCGAGTCAAATCCCTTCTCGAATTCCAGTGTTTACTAGAGTTAATTATTCCGCAACGAATAAACTTTGGATTCAATAAACCCTGAGGAAAAGGATTAAAAATAAGATTTTCTGGTCACACTTAACAGATATAATTTGATATAATGCACTATTCCATATCAGATCAGGTCCCTGGCAGTCGATCGTTACTACTCTCGTTTTAATGTTGCTATAAAAAAAAATGATGATATAAAGTAATGGTATTGTTATGTGATAAAGCAAGAGAATTTTCAAGATGATATCATCTTTCAAACCTGTGCCTCGCTGTAAGTTTTTAGTAATATTACAGAGTAGAGTCTATGGCGTCTCTGTGTAAAGCTTAGTTTGTAGAACTGTGAGACTTAGTTTCCAATAGATGTACCAACAAAATATTAAGAGACAAAATCGCATTAACCTCTCTCTTCAATGAAAAGTGTGTTGTGAGCCCCAAAGCCAAGAAAGTAATCTGAGGAAGCGCGTTCATGATATTTTCATTACGCAGTTGCAAGTTCAACAAACAGCGTCTGTTTAATTTGTCCTCAGTTATATATATTTATGTATTCAAAAATTAAATTTTTTTATGTTAATAAAATGTTTAGGTAAACTCCTTTGATTTTAACTATTAAAAGTTACTAAGTTTTTATACTTAAAATCCGACTTTAAATATGAATAGTAGATTATAATAGACTTTATTTATTTTTTAGTATAAAAAATAGATTATACTCAATTTTGAGTATAAACTATTATTTGCCTATCTAATTTTGAGTATAAATAATAGAGTAAAAATAGATTTTAAGTATAAAAAGTTTAAGTATACCATTAGTTTTAGTCTGGTAATTCAATAATATCTTTCCCAAAATAGATTTAACTCTACGACCCACAAAATTCTTTTCATTCTCACCACTCTCAATCCTTACCTACTAAGTTGTAAAACTTTATATTATGCACTCTCTTATTTTCTCTGACTCGCAAATCTCGTTTGACCTCGGATGCACTGAGCATTGAGTACTTCCCTTCAGTAAAATACGAACCATTATAGCATCTGATCTCTCCTCCTAAAGGGGCCCCAATCTAACAGACCAAAGCTTTTTTTTTGGGGGGGTGACACACAATCAGCAAATGACACGAGATTTTAGAAAGGTGAGCGAGAAAATATTTAGAGATTAAAGAATTCGGGAAATCTGAATACGTTCTCAATAACTGCTAAGTGTAAACAGAATCGACGTAAAATTAGTTAATTGTGTCGTTGATTAAAGTAGTTAAAAAGATTTTTTTTTTCCTTTCGGGAAAAAGTAAACAGTAGTGAAGTCAGTTATAAAGATAATGTTGTTGTTTGATGGACTATGAAACTCATCTTGTTATTGCCCAAATATGCGTGCATTAAAGTCATGAGGGGGAAGTTTATTGAAAACTTGTGACATTTACCATAGTACAAAAACATTTTCATAGTTGCAACACATTCTTATATTTAATTTCTTTATTTATGATATGATTCTAAAATAGAAATTTTAAATATTTAAATGATTGAATAATTAAAGAAATAGAAAACGAAAGTTCAGAGTAGTGGGTACTCACGAAAATTTGGAATACATATTTTGGATATGATTTTATTCCTGATATTCATTCCTTTCACTCTGGCTTCCCATCATTGCTCCTTATGGGGGACGGCACGGAAAAATCCGAGCCTTATTCGGTATTTGAACCCCAACCTCACTGCGTGGCAGATCAGAACATTAACCACTATTCTATATGGGCGAAAGTTCTAAACTATATTGTCTCAGAATTAATGCTTGATAGACTTCAGAATTTTTGCAAGTTTCATGTAATATATTTTTATATTGCTCATTTCCGTTTATACTCATTTAACATACATATATAAGAGCCTTTTATTAAAGGTTTGCGTGTTATAGTTCGTATTTCATCCGCACGTATTTATTTTCTGTTTAATACTGCCAACTATTAAGTTTGACATAACTTCAAAACTTGATTCTGAATATGTTTATTATGTCTTAAGAGAAAAGAGTAGTTAAAAAAAACCTTTCTCAATTTATATTTTAAATTGTATAACTTAAGGATTAAGTAAAATTCCATTTTGACGGATTCCAGGAAAATGAAATATTGGAAAATCCTTTGGTGTAACCCCACCCCCCTTCTCAGATTTTCAAATTTTGAAAGGCCAAAATTTCATCACGATGAATATGCTTGTTTGACGCTTGAAATTCATCGTAAGGGCTATTTTACTGTATTTTCCTTTCAAAGAGAAAGTGAATCATTTAATATAGTCCATATATGAATTTCAGCATGATTACTCAAAATTAGATATATGAATGATTGCTGATAACGTATATTTAATCAAAATGAGACATTAAATATAAGTTAAAGTACTATAATGTGATACACTCGAAAGAGGCCCCGAATATTCTGTAATATGTCTCTCTAGGATGAAGCAATATAAACCAAAAATATACGCTACATACCTTGACGTTTGTGTAATCGATTACATTAAATGCAATGCTGGATGTGATCGTCGTTTTAAGCCAGACACGTTTGTACGCTGCGCATCATGTTCCTGAACGTATTGGCATGGATCTGGGGGAATAGCATCATCATCACGTTGAATGTTTTCTTTCAAATCTTCCACAGTGGGAGGCTTATTCCAATAGATTCTTCCCACAGGAAGAAATCTGGCAGTGTCAGATCCGCCGACCATGGTGGCCAAAGCACATTTGAAATTACCCTGTTGGCGATGAAAGACTCAATTTTCACCCTGTTCCTTGCCGATGTGTGACACGTTGCTCCATCTTGCTGGAAGTAGCTTCCGTAAACTCACGATCATCCAGTTGATTCCCGAACTGTTCAAAAATGTCTGAGTGCATATCGTTGTCAAAGAAAATGAGGCCTATGATGCGCAACCGACACATCGTGCATACACACCAACTTTTTGATCATGGAGCTATGTTTTGTGAGTGGCAAAGGGATTTTCAGCTGTCCATATAAGGTTGTTTTGGACTTAACTCAACCGTATAAATGAAACAACGCCTCATCTGAGAACTATGTGGTGTGATGTGCCATCTACTGAGGAGAACATTGTTAGTTGTTTCGTTCAGATCGCTTCGTCCTAGCGAGGGTTATTACAGAATATTCGGGCCCTCTCTCGAGTTAATCACCCTATATTTTTATGAGTGTAAAATAGAAATATCAAGATAAGATTTTTATTCTCCCATGGGAAAACTAGGGGGAAAAGCCATAGGGAAGCCTTAGAAAAAGTGTTGTGTTCAGGATACCAAACTTTCTTCGCCAGTTTCTAGATAACTATTTCTGTAAAGTGCACTACTGTAAATTAAAGTTAAAGCTAAAGTTGTGGAATGAAAATCTACCCTAAAGTGCCAAAAATATAATTCAAAAATCACTTACGGAATTGGGGTATGTACGCGTCTTTTATTTTGCATTAGGATTTTGTGTGCTTGCATGTAAGGTGCGTTGAGCCCATACTGTAAGTTGTGTTTGTCTTTTCATTTTCTTTTTGACTTATTGCTTCATTGGGGGACTCGGGGCCTTGGGATGTATTTTGGGCTTACCTGCATCCTATTCAGAAAGTTCCCCTTGAGGTAACTGACATGGTTAGGCTCCCTGACGAAGAGACCTGTCGGTTACCTCTGTTGTTTATGGTTCAGTTCCGGCACTTACACAGAATCTTGCCGTTGGTGCGTCGATGCCCAGAGTGCTTGATTTCTGTTTGTTTCTTGTCTATATTTGTATTATTTTTAACTATCTCTGTTGGATTATTTATTCAAAAATCACTTACTCGTACTTCGGCGCAAGAGACTGACTTAAAATAACACAAAAACAAGAGAGACGCGTTACTGGAAGTTAGTGTAATTCGAACCAAAATTAAGTGTGAAATGTAGTGTAACGTTAGAATAATATGCAGAATAAGAAAACATCCAAGATTGGATTAACTTATTTAACATTAAAGCTTAAATAACTGAAAACTCCAAAAGTACTCTCAAAAATTTAATTACATTATTTACATGTAAGACTTTTTTTAAAAAGTGTAAAATTGAAGTTTGTTACTCCTTTTTCCTGTTATTGAAAGTACCCTTTTCAAGTTCGTTGAAATGAGAATGTATGGCATTAGATGTATCAGTAAGTTGTGGTAGCGACGGTGAGTTTCAAGAGCTTCTACTGCTTTCTCGAAAGTGGTTTCTGCCTTTTTATCGTCATCATCCTGAATTCCCCACGCTATTTCTTGAATACCTCTTAATTCCACCACTTTCGATCAGTAAATTGCCATCGATGTCCAGAAACTCTTTATAATTAATCAATTCACCTGAAATGGCCATTCATTCTTCCTCATTTGCATATTCCTCATTGGTAAACGATTATTTATTTTCATTTTCTGACGAGAAGAAGCCAGCTCTCTCGAAACAATTCTTAATACAGGTATATAAGTTTCCGGAATGTCATTCTATAATGAACAAAGCATATGAAGAGTACCAAGGATAGACTCTTTTGAGCATTTCAGTTGAAGATCAGAGAGAAGTCTCTGACTCACAGTTTTCATGTAAGGAACTTCATACAACGAATAACCCCATATCCTGTGGCTGAAGCTTACTCGTGCAATTAGCCGTGAAAAAAAAAGTTTTGCTAGGCATCGGGACGTCAAAAGTGGGAGCAGAACACTGATGCGTGAATAAAAGGAGAAGGGAGACATCGTTTCTCCCTTCTCATTTTTCTGCTAAATTTCTCAAGGAATTTCAAAAGTTGTTCGAGATCATCAAGGATTTTTTACTATTATCAATACACATTGAAGGCAATTTTTTCACGTTTTCAAAGTAACAAGGAGTCTTCAATTTACCAATTACTTAAGGGGATCACTTTTCAGAGCCCTCAGTATTTCAATAAAATAGAACCCTAAGTCTTCATTTACTTTCTTTTATCCTTCGTAACACGTTTCATCCTCGAAAGCTAAAGTTTTTACTGGCATCATTCTGAAATTAAGTTTGGTTCTATCGCAGTTGATGTCTTTAGGCTTGCGATCTCTCCTTGGCAAGGTCTATTGAAAGGGAAAGAATGTCGGAAAAATGTGACGGGAAAGTGTCCTAAACGCATAATTGTAAATCACCACCTTTCAAACTAAGATGTATTGACAAAAATTCATGCTACGTTATTTTGCTATAACTTAGCATGAATTTATCACTCAAAATTGATGGATGATTCATAAAAAAGAGAGGCAGTATAAGAGAAATATTATTGTAGCATATATTCAAATTCTCGAATCTCTTTCAGTGAATTTTTTTTTTGTTTTTTGTCATTTACAGGAATTCGTTGCCCTACAGGAACCTGTAAAAACGGTACACAAGCGTGTTCTCAAAATTCTGATTGTCCCTGCCAGCCAACTAGAATGGAAATTTGTTGCCAAACGTCGATAGAAGGAACAGGTTGCTGTGTTGGTGTACCTCTACCATTAGCCATAATTGGAATAGTCAGTTAAAAGATCGACCAGTTAATAGAAGCTGTCAATAAATATGTACATATTGTATATTGATGTACAGTCATTCAACTGTATTTGAAAATATAATAAAAATGTTATTCATTGTTATACAGCAGCGAAATATTGAGGAATTCACTGAGCAGTATCACCTCAACTATCATCTTCTCAAATTCTTTTTTAAAGTGCAGCAATTAGATTTCATTTCTAAGGATGATTTTCAGTTTCTCAGGGCGTAATTTCCATGCCTAGGGCGTGGATGAAAGTATGAAATTACACTTTCATTACCATTTTTCACCAATCATTTTTTTAGAGTTATCTTTAATATGTAAAAAAAAAAAAGAATTTCAACATACGAATTTCACACGCAAATTCACAAGGACATTATTATTCTTTTCTAAAGGCTATGCAGTAGAATAAATGTTACATAGTTTAATTTTACTATACACAGTAAAACTATACAATTAGAGTTTGATAATCTCTTTGTTCTAACAAAATTCTGTAATATGTACCATTCTTCTGCGATAGAAAATCAAATTTTTATATGTTAATACTTTAGAATATAGATTTTTTTTTTTATTTCCTTGTTGCTTTATTCTCAAACTGTCAGTTTGTGAAATAAAAGTTTCAAGTTACAAATGATTAAATAAGTTAAAAATATTTTAAATTAAAACTTAATTCCATCAAAATATATTTTGATTTTTCTTGATATAACAGAAATGAGAAGGTATACTGTACATATGGATAGGACTCGCATAAAAGCTTCTAATTTTAGCTAGTTAAGCTTTTCTTAAGATATTAACTTCTTTATTCATTTCATTTCAAATTGTTGAAGATATCAACACAGGAAAAATGTTTAGCAGTTCTTAAGAAATTTCATAAATCAATTTTGTTACTACACACTCATACACAACATATACTACATCCCAGTTCAAAAAACAAGGAAATTAGTATCACAAAAAAAAGGCCCCATGTAATGTAAAGCAAGACTGGGCCAAATAAGAATATTTAATTTATAGTAATCACTATTTTAGTTGAGACTTCGAAAATCAGTAGGCAGAACATCACTATTAAAGTCTACATTCTCGAGGAATCTGAAAGTCGAAGGTTTCATCCATGCATGAGCAAATTCAGGTAGGCAGTCTTGGCAAAGAACTTGGGGTCAGTACTTTATTATTTACTGCTAAACTGAAGTTAAAATTATTTATAAGATTTAAAACTTAATCTAGAGCCAAGACTGTAAAATTAACAAGTGGATGCAAGATGTATTTTTACACAGATAGAAGAAAGATAAACTATATTTGCATACATGTACACACATACATGCATCTCTCTCTCTCTCTCTCTCTCTCTCTCTCTATATATATATATATATATATATATATATATATATATATATATATATATATATATATATATATATATATATATATATATATATATATATACACACACACCCGATTTTCTATTTGCACGGAGGATACGTTCCAGGGACTACCGTGGAAAAAAAAATAAATAAAGGAGAAAAAAAGAAATGATACAAAATATGCTCACTGAAAAAAGTCTGTTAATGCAACAGTAAACGTTCCCGTTTTCTGTTATTTTGCGGTTAATTTTTCGAAAAATCCCTCTCGTCACTGGAAATATTGAATAGCGATATATCTACAAGTATATCTTGAATGAAATTAATATCTTGTGTTTCTTTTGTTTCACCGGTTTTGAATAAGAATTCGGTTATTAGACGCTGTGATTTCTTTTTATTAGTACTTTATATGATTCTCAATAATGTGCTATAATCAGTTTTAAATCACGTTCGAATGGCACAGCTCGTTCGACATTGTCATCATTTGTAAGAAAGTCATCATTTGTATATTTCCAAGTTTATTGGCTAGCTGGAGGCCTTCTAGAATTGTACTTACAGATAGTGAAACCACACCTTCATCATCAGTACTATAAACTAACGTGGAATCATCTACATTCCATGAAATACTCTCTGATAACATTGCACTCAATATTTTTTTTTATTCTTTTTATATTTTTAAACCGTATAAAAGTAAAAAAAAAGGGGGGGGGTCGGTTATTTTTCTTGCACTATGCTATTTCGAAAGAAAATTGGGTGTATTCTAGAGCGAGAGAGAGAGAGAAATTCAGTAGGTGATACTTCAGATTACAAAACACAATGTTTGATAGTGCATAATGGTGCATAATGGTACATAATGGTGCAAAATCCGTGCATAAATCTTAATGCATAGATCGATGAGGTAAGGTTTTATGAAATTGTTTTAATGTTATAAGTACTCCTGCGCAGTTTAGAGAAATTTTTGAATAAAGGACAATAACCTTTTCATAACACCATTGGTAACGCCTTAGGCATTTCATCACAGCCTCATTATCCATTCTCTGGAGTTTTCCTAACACCATGACATTATTCCACAAGAGGGGCGGATAGATTTTTGCTTCTCGGACGAAGAATTTTTTTTTATTAATTGTAGTTCCTGTATTACAGATCTGCAGTTGGAAGTATTAATTAATATTTTTAGAGGCTGAATAACATTTTAAAAAGTAAAAATAACTATTTTGGGGGCAAAAAGTGAAAAATATGTCATATTTCTGTACACAGGAGAATACTGTAAATTTGCAAAAAACGAGGTTGAAGGTCCCTTGTCCCTTTTAACGATTCCACTATATTTCAATAAATGTTAAAAAAGAACAATATTTTGGTATTTTTATTTCAGTCGAAGATGGAATTTAAGAAATGATTCTTCAATTGTGATACACGTTACATTCTGGGTTCCATTGAGATGCATTTTTTTTTCAAATATTGGGACATTTGGAACAATTTCATGGACGTTTTAAGAATGCTGCTAAAGACATGGACAAATATAACGGTATATGTAAACGAAACAGATCATTAAAAATATCCAATAATTTAGGCAAACAGATTCACGCAATTTCAATTTTTGCTTTTGACAGAGGAAGAATCATTACTGACATTTTTTACGATGCTCCATCATCGCAGAGCAGTATGCATTGCGTGCCAGCATGGTGGGGGCAGTTGTGTGGCCCATGGGCATTCTCCGAGTGCCTTCACCGCCAGGTCGTGGGTTCGATTCCCACTTGTCGGAGGACAATGTTGAGATTAGGGAGCTATGTTGGCTCACCTATATGGTGCTCCCATAATAAAGAAGCCAACAAATTCGTGGTGTGGATGGGCGAATGTCGCAATAGACAAAACGCCTGCCACGTTGGCAACAACACTATGCAGAGCATAAAAATCCTTATCATATCTTTGGAGCAGTTATCTTTGATGTTTTTGAGTATAGCCCCGAGATAGAAATTATTTTTCTCATTTGAATTGTTTTGGCTTTTATTTCTTAAGCTATCATTTTCATTGTCGTCGTATTTGTAGTAAAATAGACGGATTAAGTTCATATTTTTATATATAGAGATCCTTTTGCTTTTTAGTCATATAGATGTATTCGAGGATTTTCCACCTTCAGATGCATTATGTAGTCCTAGCTTTAGCGAACGTGGAAGACCGACTGTTTTATTATACGGGAGAAGGGAAGGGGCTCATGCGGGACTTTTTCCTGTAATTGTCAAAGTGTTTTAAATTGTATTAGACAGATAAGGGAAAACATAAAATGTGCTCTTGCACCATACTCGTAATCTATCACATAATATTGGTACCTTCCAGGAATATGCTTTAAGGCTAGTAGTTTCGCAAATCCTGAACACTGGTCACTGTTAGTGTTCAGTAGAAATTTGGGCGAAACTGACCACGGGACGATTGGTAAGCTTTGATTATTTTTTTTAAAACGTCAAATACTAATAGTATTCTTCTTGAAGTATATTTAAGATAAGTGTATGATGATCGACCCAGTAAATGGCGAAAGTAAGCTTACATCCCCCCCCCCTTAAGCCCTAATATTATGCAGTCCAATTTAATTAGAATTACATACACAGAAATTGCAAAAATATACATCCCCAGAGCAGAAGGCAGTGTTAGACAGGGGTTTCTGCCTTGCTATGGGCTCCCCAGCAAGGTATAGCCGATGAGTGAGCAATTTGTTCCGCCATGTGCGACATGCTCTATGCCTTTTGTCATCTTGAAGCACTCTAAATTTTGCACCACAATTCATGATGGACGGTAGTTCTTTTTGAAGAGGGTGGGCTGGATACTGTAAATTTTCAGCTACCAATAAAAATCTACATAAATTCAGCATTTCGAATTCTTTTTACTCCAGCATACTCATTGGCTACGCGTTGCCGAGGAGACCAAAACAAGGGTAAAACCTAGGCCCAAAGCTGCCTGGTTCGCTGGATGTGCATATATTTGCGATTGACTCCAACCAGCAAGGCGTGTTTTATGTATTTTGCGAAACAGAAACATGTTTGTTAACAATAATTTAATGTTATAGTGACTGTTCTAGATCTATGCCCAAAATATAGAGGGATTGTCTCTTGAAGACATTCGTCGGTCTACACCGTTATTTGTTTGGCTTCTTTTTCACGGGAACCAATATACCTGCTTATGAAGAGACAGCACAGGAATATCCAAGCGTTATCCAGTATTCGAACCTGAGCCGCCACTGTGGAAACTCCCGATGGTAACCATTTTACTACAGAAGGTCGTTCGCACTTTATGGAAACGATTTTGTAATTTTTGTCGTTTTCATTTTCAGATAAAAATTTGGCAACTTCAGAAAAATCGTCTGTTACTGTTTTGTTTTGATTGGAATGTAAAATAAAAGATTTATTTTGAAAATGACTCCTAAAATTGATAGATGACTGGAAGGTTACGTAACTGCGCTTTCCAAGGATAAATATTCATATCAACAAATTATGAAGCGGTGTAAAAATCGCGGTTATGGCATTTAAAAAAAAAAGTATTTATAATATATTAAATTTGAAAGGAAAAAAATATCTAAAAGTAAAAATGAAAACATGATCGCGAAACCTCATCCTAAGACTCTTCGAACGCAGGTGAATATCAAGAAAGCGAAGTCTCTGATCCTAAAAGAAAATCCACCGACTCAAAGATCCATTGCATCGAAACTAGGAATGTCTTCTGGAACTACAAGTAAAATCATTCATAAAGATTTGAAGTTAAAAAAGATGTTTAAATAAATGATATAGGTTAAGCACTATGCGTTAAACTATAATCACAAAATGTAAAGGTAGGATTCATAAGCACGATAAAGCATAGATTTGAATAATAAGTAAGATGTTTAGTAAAGCACTCAATAGGTAGTGTAAATAAAATGCATTGTAATGGGTTACTAGGTAATACAGAAGAAACAGGAAAACGCATAACCATTAAAGTTGTGAGATATTAAGGTATGATACATGTAATAAATAATTAGTAAACAATTGCTAAAGCAGTGCACTATGAGTATTTCATAGGGCTATGTAGAATAGGAAAGTAGAGTGTCAACAACAATACAAACAGTAATTTAAATAGTTAATAAATGTTTAGTATATAACAACGGAGAATAAATCATTAGTGACTAAGCATCGCACTTGGATGAAATAGACATAAGATAATAAACATAAAAGATACTACTTCGATGTAAAGATATAACGTAAATAGTAAGCTGCAGGTTTAAGTGGTTACCTGCCCTTGGTATACCGCATTGAAAACACTGAAGGGCGTTTTATCTTTAGGTTAGGGTGCGTAAAGGCTGGGCTGGCCAATGAGGCCTAAGGTTGTGTTTTGCAGGGCTGATGTCTGAGAAATACTTAATAAATTAATAAGTGGCAAATTGGAAATTAACAGTAATAATACATGAACAAATAAATAAATAAATAAAATGTAAGAAGTTGTATAAAGATATATCTAAGCGGAACTCAGTAAGGATAAGCTGGCAGTTTTACATAACAAGATAAGATACTGTACCGCTAAGAATACGGATGTAATAGGAATGTGAAGTCCCAAGGGAGTCTGGCGTAGTACTTGCGCCCGCACCTAAAGTCAGCTAGTCGGCGGGTTCGAATTCCTTCGGTACACAGTGGGGAAAATAAATAAATAAATAAATATCCATATATAATATCTAGATGCATGAAATAATAAATAAGTAATAATAATTATGAATTTGTAATTTATATGATAATAGTTGTAGAATATGGCTCGGTGGACACGAGCTATCCGGTGTCGTTGCGGCACCGCAGTTTCGATCAGGAGTACATAGAGTTGAACTTGACATTGACATAAAACACTATATAGGCACCAGGGAGCAAGAGCACCTTATCCTCAGTATCAAGGTTAGTATGTGACATAAGATTAACCGTTCTCAAGTTTACAAATAGTGTTGACAATGAATAAGGGAGAAAAAATTAATTAATTAGTTGAAAAATCAACTAATTAACTAGAACGAGTACGAGTAACCAATGTGGCATGGCTAACTTAAATGAAAATGGAGAATTAAAACAATGGGTGAAGCAAGAGATTATATAAATAAATAATAATAGTAATAATAATAAAAAAAAATTCAAAAAATAGAAGACGGGAAATTTGGAATATGATTGGGATAAAAAAACAAGTTAGTGGAAGTTACACGAAAGGGCGGTAGGTCCGAAGTCCGTAAGGCGCGAGTAGCGAAATCAAAGAGGAAAGCAAGCAGGATTGGAAATTCGGGAATAGGTTATCAATCCCCTTCTCCAGCAAACAGCTGATCCGAGGGTGAATCGCATGGTAGAAAGAGGAACGACTGAAAACAAAAGACAGGTCAGAAACCAGAAGTAGCCGGGCAATTGTAATTTTGAATTTTGATAAGGAGGAAAGGAATTACCGAACAGGAACAAGGTCGGGGTTCATAACCAAAGCAGCCTTCGGGTGCCTAAAGCAATCCCTAGGATCATAATCAGGCAGGTTAGCAAGTTCTTCGTTATTAATTGAGTATATCCTATTGTAAAAGTTCGTAGCTAGATCTTTAATATGATGCCGAATTGGTTCGATAGCCAGATCCCTATGAATAAGAGCGTTACGTAGGTACCATGGCGCCTTCCTGATACCACGAAGAGTCTTGTTTTGTATACACTAATGTCCATAAATTAAGGATAATGCCAGCTCCGGCAAATAAAGGTTCAGAAACAAAACAAACGTGACTTATTCATAAAGTCCACTTATTAAACAAAAGATAAAGAACAAAAAAGATGGTGTATGTATGATACCATTCATAAAAACTACGATTTTTGCTCCCTGGAGCAATTGTAATCATATCTCCTTTACAAAAACTTAATATTACATGGTTGGTATGATGGTTAATACATTGTATGCCTCCCATGCGATAAAATAAAGTCCGTACAACGCCTAGGCATGCTGAGTATCAAATTATCGAGCTGATCTTGGGGAAGATTACTCCACTCAGCAAGCAATGCTCTCCCAAGTTCCGGCACACATATAGGAGGTGGTTGACGGGCTGCAACTCGTCGGCCAAGCATGTCCCACACATGCTCTATCGGATTCAAGTCAATTGAGAATGCTGGCCATTCCATACGAGTCATATCCTCAGATTGAAGGCATTCGTTTACGATGTGTTGCTCGGTGAGGTCGGGCCTTTTCATCCATAAACACAAATTCTGCTCCCATGGCACCCCTAAACAAACGTACATGTTGTTCCAGAAGGATATACCAATAAATGTGGCCGTTCATGGTTCCGATTTGAACATGTAGATCTGTTCTGGAGCCCAGTATAATTCCATCCCAAACAAGCAATCCTGCACCACCGTAACGGTGTCGTTCAATGATGTTGTCTTGGTGGTAACGGGTACCTGGCGTTCTCCGTATGAAATTCCGACGTGAATCAGACTGCAAGCTAAACCTGGACTCGTCGGAAAACATCACACAAGCCCATTGTGACGATGTCCACATTGAATGTTCTCTACTCCAGGCTAATTGCTGCCGACAGTGAGTTGCCGTGAGCGGAACACTCTGACAGACCTGCGAGCATATAGACCAATATTTCTCAAACGTCTTTACGCGGTTTGTCTTGAAACTGTGGCACCCGTGGCTGCAGATAGCTGACGAGACAGGTCGGATGATGTGCTTCGTCGGCCTCTTTTGGCAGTTATTGCCCAATACCGGTCTTCATTCTGCATTGTAACTCGGGGGCGACCTGTACTGTAACGTCTACTGACATTTCCATCATCTTGGAATAATCATCTTTGCCAAAGCCTAGAGATTACACTTTGGGCAATTCCAAGTTCCACGGATACTTCCATCTGAATACGCCCACATTCCAGGCGGCCGATAATTCTACCACGTAAAAAATCATCCACATACGTCCTCTGTGTCATAACTATTCGGTTATGGCACTGAGCGGCTTACAGAACGCTTGTGAACAATTTTACTTCTTTGCCACCATTCCTTATATAACCCTCTCTTACACTCTCGTCATGTGACGTACTATCGGCGTCATCTGGTGGCTTCCTGTAATTTGCATATTATTCTTGAAGATGTGTGTGATAATTCTACAGGTGAAATTTTTACTTTAGAGTTCGATTTCCGTGTGATTCTGAATTATCCTCAATTTATGGACATGAGTATAGTTTGCAGTCTCTGGATATGAGTGTCAGCTGCTGAACCCCAAACCGGAACAGCATACATCAGAATTGGGCGAAGCACGGTCTTATACAATAAAAGTTTATTATCAATACTCATTTGGTTCTGATAAAAGAGGTGTGCGATATCCCTACGTGCCATAAAGAACTTTCTAATAATGAGTTCTATAATTTTCTCCAGGTTAGCCTGCTATCCAAGTAAACTCCAAGGTATTTCCCCTTTCTCTAAAAGTGTACCAGATGAGCACATACTGTGACCTGGCGGAGGTGAAATCCTGTTATAGCTAAAAAATATGGCTTTCGTTTTAGCAGGATTTAGTTTAATTCTCCACCGTTCGAACCAACGGTCAAGAATGTAAACATGCCTTTGGAGTTGCTTGTGCATATATTTAGTATTGCGATGCTTAGCTAAGATTGCCGTGTCGTCCGCAAACATGGCTAGTGTAGTGTATGAAGAAAGTGGGATATCATTAATAAATATATTAAATAAAACAGGTCTTAACTTGGAACCCTGAGGAACTCCAGCATTAATGTTATGAAGTGAGGAAATTGATTGTGCGTGACTTTAAGGGCCTGTTCACATAGGAGTCCGTTGCGTTGCGTTAAGGAAAAGATGACGTTCAGACGAAAATAAACCGATCATAGGCGTTAAAAATTTCATTGCTAATCGTTTGGAGGCCTATGATTGGTTTATTTTCGTCTCAACATCATCTTTTCCTTAACGCAACACAACGGACTCCTATGTGAACAGGCCCTTAAGGTTGTGTGAACTTTAAAGTTTCTGTTAAGCAGATAAGAGCGAATTAGGTGAATAATAGCTATGCCATACGCGGTCAAACGATTTTTCTATGTCGAAGAGAATTGCGCCAGTCTGCATCCGATTGTGGAATTCATCATAGAGTTGAACTAACCGACTCACACGGACGTAGGCGTCGTCGGTTAGTTCAACTCTATTGTAGTCCTGATCGCAACTGCGGTGCAGCAACGACACCGGATCGCTCGTGTGCACAGAGCCTATTTGTTATGTTTGCGACTCTTGTGATGTAATCTTGTATTTTTACTTTCTAAGTGGTTGTTATCCAGCATTTCAAGTGGGATACGGTATAGTGTATAATTTAAAAGTTAAGTTCTATGTCAGTTATTTTGTTTATTTTGTTTGCGTTTGCAAGTTTGATCTATGTTCAAGTTGTATGTTGTTGGAATAATAAATAAATAAATAAATAAGGAAAAGATTGAGTGGAAACAGGAATGGGTCAGCTTCTTTTGACGAGCCGCTAGCGTTGATTTTAATAAGTTTTATAATTTTGTTATGTTTGCAATTAGTCTAATTTGTTTTTATGGACGCTTTTCTTGAACGGCGGGCCCTCCTGTCACGGGTGTTGCCACTAAGTCGTCAAAGTTAGTTAAATGTAGGTGGTGACTGCGAAATTAATTTTGCTACGGGCACTTTGACAGGGGCTGGATGCACCAATTCCCGTCGTTTGCTTGGAGTGGACGGAAAGTGGTTGTATTTGGTGACTGGATGAAGGACTTCGTCCTGTTGGACATTTCTGATTGGACATTTCAGTGCTTGGTGTACGGCTCTGTGGAACCGATGGAACCGATGTCAAGCAGGATGTCTGTCGCGGCGATGGGTCATCGGTGATGATATTTTGCCGTATATGCTCACGTAGTGGTCGGTTTTCCATTTTGAACTTATCAGATTATAAGTAGAACTAATAACCAGAAAGTATAACCAGAACAGAACTGCTCAGTGCACGCAGAACACAGAATGGCAAACGACTAATCGACATCCCACATGGCGGGTTGTGCTCGTCTATCGTTCAAGAAATGGCTGCCATTGCTAGGCAACTGACAGGTTGTTATATTGGCTAAAATGACATGCTGGCATCTGATGGCAAACTAATGAACTATAACAAAACCTTGCTGAATGCATCTGGAAATAGAGTACGAAAACAAAGGAGCGAAAAATCCTGATTACGAATCCGAATTAAGCATTACGACTTCATTTTTTACCCCCTGCCTTGGGGGCCCTCTTACCTCAGGGGCCCCGGGGCATTGTCCCGGTTGTCTCGGCCTAGTTACGCCCCTGGCTCCTAGAGAAATTTGTATTAGGGCCACAATACTTCTAAATCTGCCACTGTCAGAACCGCTATGTCAAATAAATTGTCTAAACTTAGAAAACTTATCCTGGCAGACGTTATTGCATATCGTGTTTCCATCATGTGAACCGCTTTCTGAATTCTAAACTCCTTTTAACTTTATGCTGGACGATGGCCGAATGGCTAGGGCGCTGGATTTCGGTACCAGAGTCTGTGGGTTCGAATCCCACTCTTGGCATGGACGTTGGTAGCCGTTCGGAATCGTCTTTAAGCAGTAGGTCCGGGTCTAATTAGCCCTTGTGTAGCAAAAAATGACCGTAGCGCTCCAAACCAAACCTTTTAACTTTACTGATCACTCTATTTACTATGAGTAATTTACGTAACCTTTAGGGTTTTCATTCTTTGAATCATATTCATTTTATATGATGATAATGAACTTAAAAACTTACGCCTAATGCAATTTTTCTTTAATAGGAGTTCTACTCAATTATTCTAATTATTATTATTTTTAATTAATCTGAGCATCGCTGCGAAGTCGCCATGGAATATAAGATTTTTTTTTTTTTTTTGGCTTTGTTATTGAGTTCTAGCAAAGGGAGAAACAACTAAGTAATCTTGGTAGGCGTGAACTTCGAATTCACACTGTTTTGATTGGGATTGTTTACTTCATGAAGCTTTTGATGGTTTACTTTAATAAACGCATCATTACGTTCTCACTGTGCTTTGATATTAACGTTAAATATCGGTCTCACATGTGTTGCTTTTGCATCTCGTAAGGCGTCTAGTTCCCCATCAGAAGTAGTTAAAACTTTCGATTTGTTTTTCAGAGCTATGCAGCTACTTTAGTCTGCTCTCATTTTTTGTGGTGGCATGAGAGTTTTGTTTCCATTCTCTCCTGCCAGCCCAAAACGGATTATTTTTATTTTATTTTTTTTATACATTTAAAGTCGCATCTCGATTTTGGACAAATCTGAACAATCTTTTCAAATTGTGGACATTTTGGTGTAATCAAGAAACTGATTGTAGTTTTACTTACACATACATAATTACAAGCAGTTTATCTGCCGTTGAGTATATATATATATATATATGTATTTATAATTATATATAAGTACATGTACTTTAATTTAATGCTCAATCTAAAAGTTGATGCTGTAGTGCATGTCATCATTAGACAGTCATAGTAATCAGTAACTAAATTTTGTGGGAGTGTGTGACAGATATGTAATATTTGAATGAAAAATAAATTATGTCAGTTAACACTGAATATACTGTGGAAATAGATTTACCTCCAAGGAGGAATAATGTTGATTCTCCAAATGCCCAGCGAGTTTTAGAATTTGTAGAAAATGTAAGGGATTATGGTTCACCATTACCCGAAGGGGAGGATACGAAGTATGACTTTTTTGCCAAAGTATGTATCTATTTTAGTGTAAATTTGTTGCTCTATTTTATATTTTATTGTGTGTATATTATACGTGTTTTGCATTGCTTGCTTTTATCAGAAATGTTAATTACCTGCTTCAAGTGTTGGAAAGAAATCATTTTATTTTCACTAATAATGCACCTTACATGCATAGTGTTTCCCCCCCATTTTTTTATGTGTTCAAATTACACCTTCTATGAGATAACTCACTAAGCACACCAACCAATCTCCTAATCTGTTATATTTGAGTTGTGGTAGGTATATGTGCTACTATCCCATAATTTTTCTGTAAAGGGAATTTTATTTTTTAAAGTCTGTTATTAAGAGCAATTTTACCATTAGATATAGGTATTTTGAGTGCTGTATTGGTGAGTTGAACCCTCCATCACTTACATTTTGTTATATTCAAAACTTAAAAGCTCTGATCATGACTGATTTATCTACATTAAAAAGTTGATCTGCAACTGATAAAATCAATCTGTATTTATGATCATGAACTGGTAAATAATTTCATTGAAGTAATGTACTGGCTCCTTCTTAAGTTTTAAAATTTGGACTCATCAATATGCTTTTGTTATGTGATATCTTTTAATCATATGCTTATGTAATCAATTTGGTACAGCTCTGCCAGACGCACCCCTCCTGCCAAGATTGGCGATTTTTTGTGTGGCGTGGTAACCATGCGATTATTGCGAGATTTTGTTTTTTGTGGTAACCCACTTTGTATAGCTATTTAGTCGTGTGTGCTTGTGGCCGTAATTTGATTGAATAGATTGAAAGTTTTGACTGCTATATTTGACTGCTTATAGTTTTTTACGTGATTTATTATGACTGCCATATTGGTTAAGGATGTTGTTGCGAAATATCAGTCAAGGATTATGGATAGTATTAGGTGTAAATTTTCGAGAGATAGATATACGGAAGGTGTTGTTAATAACACATTAGTACATGGTTTTTTACATTCGGATAGGATGATTTTTTTTGAATTTTTGTGGGATTCCCAATTTTTAAAACCCGGTTTAATGTGTACGAAATGCGAATCCAAAATGAAACTTAAAAAGAAAAATAATGTCTCCGATGGTTATGTGTGGGTGTGTAGGAAAAAGATGGATGGAAAAGAGTGTGGTACACAACGGAGTTTGAGATTTGGATCGTGGTTTACGTCGAGTAAGTTGACTATTGAGGAGATATTTATTTTGACGTTTGAAATTTTGAATAGGAGAAAGACGTGGGATATCGAAAAATCATGGAAGTTTAGTACACAGACTTTGAGCAATTGGCGGCAATTTATTAATGAGACGATTTTGGAATACATTTGTAATACCTCTGAGAAAATAGGGGGTAAAGATAAGGTGGTGGAAATTAATGAATCGAAGTTAGGTGAAAGGAAATATCATCGAGGGCATCCAGTGGAGGGGCAGTGGGTGTTTGGAGGTGTGGAAAGGGGGTCTGGTAGATTGTTTTTAGTGGCTGTAGCGGACAGGAGTAAAGAAACTTTGATGGAATGTATAAAAGAGTGGATATTGCCAGGAACAACCATACATTCAGATGGCTGGAAATCCTATAAAGATATAGGGAAGGAAGGATTTAAACATTTATCTGTAAACCACAGTATTTATTTTGTTGACCCTGATTCTGGATGCCATAAGAGTACACTAGAAAGTACTTGGAGCCATGTTCAAAGTACCTTACCGACGTATAATCGTCAAGCTGATTTTAAGTTTTATTTGGCACTGAATATGTTTTATCATCAGTGCGCGGAGACAGGTGAAGACCCATTTAATAAATTTGTTGAAATAGTTAGAGAAATCAAGTGGGAAGAGTTTAAAATTTCTGTTAATAGTGTTGAATAATTTTTTTTAATTTTGTTATTTTTGCTATTTCTGCTGTGGTTTTATCTCGCGCATGCGTTATTGCTATTTTTTAATATAGGAAATTTATTGGCTAACTAAGGTTAAGTTACCGGGTTATTTGAAATTAACTGTTAATTTAAACGGTTAACTTAGATGGACGTAATGTTGGTTTTTTTTATGCGTGTCTGCGTTTGAGTTTTTGATGACGTGGCGGTTGATTTTAAATGCGGCGCTTTGGAATACATTTGTAATACGTCTGAGTAAATTCATGATATTTTCTTTTCCCAAAATTAGATTCATCAATTTCCACCCTCCCAAGTTAAATGTTGTTTTGTGTCTTCTAGAGTGTAGTTTGTGACAAAATAAGTGATATGATTGAATTGAGGTTGTTGTTTAAGATGGATTTTATGGGAAACAGGTGTGTAATATATTTTTGTATGGAGAATTGCCGTTTACGCCTACTACTTAATACACCCAGCGGAAGGTTTGTTTTACTGACAGTCAGTGTATGCGTAGCGAAGCCAACAGCTGGGGATTTCTGTGATGTTTTGGACTGGTGCGTAGCGTAGTGGAGGAAGGGTATCTGAGCGAAGCGAAGATCCCATGTGCGCCTACGATTTTCATACAGCCAGCGTCAAGTTTGTTTTCCAACTGATTTGTTCTTTCTTGGTTGCCATTGATGTTTTTGTTTACATTTCGCACTTTAAGCCTAACAGGTCTGCGAAACGGTATTTTCTCGCCAAAAGTTTTTGGGCGCCAACTTTTCGCCAAGGGGGTGCGTTTTCTCAATTACTAAATATTGGGGTTTTTTTAGCTATCTGTTCCTTGGTCAAATCCATTCTTACTTTTTCCAGTGTTTCTCTGTACTGTAATTCTGAACTGATCTGTAGATGTAATTAGATCAAAATTGCATTAAATATGCAAGTTATAGGACATTTAAATGCATTGTTGATAGAAATGTAAGTATATTAAGAAGCTATGAATTGCTTTCACATTTTAGAATGATTTAAATTGAATTTTTTTAAGTGTGAATAAGTTTTAAAATGTTATTACCTTAAATAAGAAAATGTATACATTTGTTCACATATGATCATATGTCTGCTAAAAAATTTTTATATTTTGTTAAAGCTAAAATGTCATTAGATTTTCTACCCACTGTATTTATAAAATTTCATATTAAAAAAATTACTGCTTAGCAAACAGAGATAAATTCATAATCTTGCATAAAAATAGCTGTGTGTTAAAAAAAGCTTAATTCTACGATAAATTTAAAGCTTTCATATTGCTGTTACCTCAATTTCTTTGTGCAATTTTTAAAAAAAAGCCTTTTTAAAGGTATGTCTGTATTTTGTGTGGTGCTCTATCTAAACATAATACATGCATATTGAAAAGGAAATGTTTTATTTTAATATACTTTTCATGAAAATTGTTGCCTTTCATGTTGAGGTTTTATTTTCTTGTTTAACTGAGCATGAAACATATTTAACAGTCATAAATTTTGTCTTCTTCCTTATTTACAGGGAAGAGATTTTGAAAGTGCCTTTGTTAATCATCGATATACTGATACTGAAAAGAAAATTCTTGGTGAATATGAAAGCTTAGATTATTTGCCTCCTCACAGTCAAGTATATAAAGAATGGATTTATAAACAACCTGCTAGGTAATGTATGTATTAAGACCATAATCATAGATTATTTCCTTAGTGTCTGGTAGATATATTTTAATTTTGCTCATATTTATTCGTCATCTTTTTCAGATATTATGTTAATCTCTTTGTGCCCCTCCAATATTATTAGCTGGGAAAGCAGATATTGTAGTGCAAATCCAGACATAAGTAAACATGATAAAAAATACAAGTTGGCACATGCCAAATGCCCCACATGAATTATTGATTCTATAACAATTCAGATTTCGGAAGAGAAACCCTGTATGTACTATAAGCTCTGAGCAGATAATTTCCCTTGCAATATCCTTGAAATGTTCCTTCTTTTTAAATGAAGTAGATGGTTTTAAAGTTTCCTGTGGCAAAGCACAAATATACATCATATCAATGTAGATAACACAAGCAGTTTCTTTTTGTGATGAACTGTGTACAAGTGTGCCCTGATGTTAAATCCAGATTAATATTATCATAATCATTTCAGTTTGATTTTAGCACAAATAGTTTATTCTTATTTGTTTCTTGTAGGTGTTTTAAGAGGTGCTTGATTAAGTTTCTTGGAATAGTTTCATTTTACTGTTTGTGTACTGTATCAAAATCAGTGCAAAGCTTTGTTCCTCAATTATTTTAAAATGTAATACATCCTTTTTTTTTTTACCCATTTTCTTCTTATTTAGTGATTTTTTTTCTAGTTTATTTTCTTAAAATTTCTAGCATCATATGTTTTCTATTCCAAAACTTGCCATAACTCTAGGAACAACACTGCAAAAAACGAGGTCACTTTCTTGAGAGAAAAAAAGCACAAACTCCTTTTCCCTAGTTTGATACCAAGAAAAACATGTACCTGAAGCGAACAAATGTTTTTCTTTCAATCTAGACCCTAAAACTTCTGCTGAATCCTTTGGGACACGAAAAATGTCAGTGGAGGGAGATAGCAAGGGATGGGAGGGAAGGTTGACAGACAGGCACTTATAGGAAAATTATGCTGTTTTAACCGTATTACACTAGTTTTTGTACGACTGTCCAGTATATATAAGAATGTCTATTTTGTTGCAAATGCCTTACAACTTTCTCACATTACTTTTTAAAAGTGTTTGTAAGAAAATTTAACAGTTTCTTTGCACATATTTGAAATTTTGTCTCAAGTCATAGAGCTACCTTACTTTAAAAAATACACAAATTCGACAAAACTAGACATTCTAATTGTAACAAAACTGAAAGTGATGGAATTTTTTCAATAATTTTCCCATAATCAGCACCAAAAGTATTATGAAAATCACATTGCATTTGAGACAATTTTTTTTGTTGCAGACCCGTGTTACCAAAATAACTGGGCTACACCAACATATGATTTTCCTTCATAACTGTTTATAATTAAATTTCAGACTTATTAGTCTGTCTGGCAGAAATAAATTTTTGAATAGTGTCAAAAATTTTATTCTTTTAATTTAATTACTATCAAGAAACTTAATTTGTTGGTAATTAAAAATAATTATCTATTTCAAGGATATCTTAATTTTTAAATATTTTTAAGTATCCACAAAGTAGAGTAGAGAAAAGGCACCTTTCTACACTAAAATTTTTATTGTTTATTTCTAGGTTAAAAGTTAAATTCCATATAATTTTTATTATATTATAAATTAAATATGTCTTTTAATAGATATTTTATCAGAATAGAACTTTATCTAGAAAATTAATTTATCATAATTATAGCTTTGCATTTATATTCTTATTACATTTAGCCTTTGAATTCAGTTAGGTATTTTTCTTTCATCATATATATTTTGCAGATTAGATTGGGATTATTGGGTTATGATGGGAATCATTGGATTTCTTGTTGGTACCCTTGGTTTTTTCCTGCATCAGTTTATTGATATCTTTGCTGAGTTGAAGTGGCATACTGCCAAACAGTATATTAAGGTAAATATACTTGTATTTAATTGTACATATACTCAAAAAATTGTGCATATACTTGAGAATATTAGATGTTTCATATATTCAATTTTCATTTCTGATTAATCTGTTGTATAAGAATGCAGTGAAATTACTTTTTTACAAAATCTCTCCATTTAAAGTCCTTTAACTTGGACATATTAAAAATTTTGCAATGTATTCTATTAGTCTTATCAATAAAAGAGGGATCACAAATGTTAGAATGATATTTGAAACTAAAATCAGATATACATCTTTGGATGAAATAACAAAAACTTTTTTAGATGCTTCTGCACACATGATGGTGAGGTATTATAACTCTTTCCTGAATATTACCTCTAAAGGTTAAATAATGGTTCCAGACTTCTAGCAAAGCTTTATCTTTTTTCTTTCTTTTAGAAAGAAATGTAATTTTCAAATAATAAAAGGGTTTCAAATATTTTACAAAGTATTGCTATAATTATATATGTTCATTCATGAAATAAATTTCTCACTTATATCTAAGTTTTTCACCCCAACATACTTTTTGTATCACACTATCTATCTTAACTGGTCAGTAGCCACTAAATGAAATTCTTTACAATATCCCCATAGCATCTTGTCAGTTGTTGGGGGATAGTAAATTTATAGTTATACTAATTCATTATAGCATTTTTGCAGGGTTCCCAGGATGTGAAAATCTAGTGAAAAATGTTTTTCCAGTGTTACTTTGTATCAGCCCTATCTTCCCAACAACAGAATCTCCCTAAAAATGGGTTCTGTTATAGTGCACACACACATATATCTTGTTATTGTCCTTCAGTTGTAATATGAGTTCTTTCCTATCGGACTGTTCCCAATGCTAAACATATGACAGAATATTTTGTTTGTAAAAAAAATTATTCATTTGTTCATTAAGGTTTAATTTAAAAAATGAAAAGTTATAATACCACTCACAATATTTAATTTTTTCTTATATTTAGGATGGAAGAATTATTTATGCCTGGTTGTGGGTGTTGGCCATTAGCGTAACATATGTTTTTCTAAGTTCATCAGCTGTCGTTGTAAGTTAATTTTAAAAAGTTAAAAGTATGTTTTTATTTCTTCTAATATGTATATGTCGTCATCAGTTAAAAATAGTTTCAATCAAGTAATATATTTTATGTATATGATACACTGAATTTGTTGGAAATTAAAACTTTTTTCCATTCCAGTTGCTCCGACCTAGTGCAGGTGGATCTGGTTTACCAGAAATTATAGCATATTTAAATGGGGCAATTGTACGTCATATATTTAATGTAAAAACTCTGGCTGTGAAATTTTTATCTTGTGTGTTTGCAGTAGCTAGTGGTATGCCAGTGGGTCCTGAAGGTCCAATGGTTCATCTTGGGTAATATTTTTTTCTTATTAATGCCTCAATGTTTTATTGATTTTTATTTTATTGAAAAGTCAAATTTCACTGTATGTTCTTCAATAGAAAACATTTATCATTTAAAACTTTAATTTAAGAGAACTAATGTAAAAGAGAGGTAAAACAAGTATTATAAATATGTTAATTTAAGTGCTTTGAAAGAGTTTCATTTGGCAAATTTGATCTTACAGTATAACTGTACCAATTTTCAAATCAATAACTTTCATTTATATTTTATAAATATTTATTTTATGAGAAATGTTTTTTGTGTTAGCTAATGCTTCTAATAAGTAATTTTCAATTCAAAATGTAATGCTCAATAATAATGCATATTCTGTAATGTTTCACAATTTTGTCAGTTTTGTTATACACTTAATTGTGCTGATTGTTATTCCATTTTCAAAGAATTGTAAAATAGAATTTTTTGTATGAGCATATAGTTGCTCATTTTATTGATTAAAAACTTAAGTATTTTTACTCCCTTTTAGGTCTTCAATTTATAAATTACTAAACAGTTTTAATTTATTGCAAGTTGTTTCTCAGAAACAATATGCATTAAAGAGATGCCTCTGTTAATCTATCTATAGGGTAGACTGGGACATGTTGGCCATAGGGGCACGTTGGCCCATCTGCAATATTTTTCAAACTATCTGGTAGATTGTGTTACTAGCTATGCAACATGTGTCTTAGGATATTTTCTTTCACCCATAACAGTGTCAGCAGCAAAGAAGCAATCAAATGAAGACCACTTCACATTTTTAATGGATGTTTTTTATTTTTATTTTTTTTAAATCAGAAACGATTATTAATCAGTGCTTTGTTTTTAAATTAAAATTTCACTTAGGTGAATAGCAATGTAAAAGATCATAGTTCCAAGCTAATTTTCTACCTACTGATTTGTTAAATTAATAGAATATTTGATGCAATGATCAAAAGCCAAACTGGCGATATGGGGCAAGTTGGCCCATTTAATCCGTGGCATATTGGCCCAGTGGCCCAAGATGCCCAGCAGTCCAAGAGTTTGTTTTCTACATTCATAAGCCTATACAAGTCAATAAAATTATCAATAAATCAGGAGAAGACTGGAACAATTGTAGCAGGTGCAAACATTGGGCACATGAATCATGTGTCACCGGGGGCACGATATTTTATGCTTGCATTCATTGTGATGATGACAAAGATCTATGAAGGCAGTAAAGTTGGACAAAATATCTTTTCTTGTCCTTTGTGTCTTTTACATACCATATTAAAATTACTTTTGATATTTTATGTTTTTTCATTTCTGTTAGTAATCTGAAAATCAAATCAACTTAACCCGTTTGCGACCAGTGTCCCGTATGCGCGACGCAACGATTCCACTGTTATCAGACCAGCGTCTCGCATACGCGAAGAACTCTAATCATCACGGGGAGCCCAGTGTAACGTATGCGTAACATGAAAATGGAACGATTTGTTTGAATTTTTTAAATGCTAGTAGATGGCGCTAAATGGTAACGGTTTTCACAACGGTCGAGTCATATGGCATTTGACCTTCATGCACGGGTATTAGTTTCTGTTTTTCTGTTCTGTGCTTCTGGATATGATAGATTTATTGGTGTAAACAAACTGTGAATCACGGCTCTTTAAAGTGCACGTATGTGTTAAAGGGACGCCAGCGTTTTTATTTATTGCTTTGCTTTTTTCGTTAGGAGAATATGGTGAAGTGCATCTAACTGACTATTACAGGGTATGAGAGAGAAATATTTCTGGGTGTTTTTTGTAGATGTTTTGGATATTGTTTTTCTTTTTCTTTTTCTCGAACACGAAATCACTCAGTCGATAGACAAAGTGATTTCGTATATACATCGCCTGTATATACATCATGAGACTGCTGGCCATTAATTTAAGGGGTGGGGTTATATTCAGTTTCATTCCGTTATCCATGGCTAAAAGACCGAGATACCTAACTAAGAGTGAAATAATATGTGTTGTAATCAAAATGTGGGAGGTGTTGACACTGGCAATTCTATCATTAATCACTATCCAGCATTTAGAAAAACAGTGAAATGGCATAAAAAGCTGTTTTTTGGTTTGTTAGATATGGCACTTCTAAATGCAAATGTAATATATTCGAAGGTAAAAGGAGAGAAAATACCCACTTTGGAATTCAGATCCAGAGTTGTTAATCAGATAATAGAACAGTTCGCAAAACCAAGAAACTTAAAAATTTGTCCAAAATCATCGGGCACTCAACCTTTGCGTTTATCTGGAAGACATTTTCTGAAAATTTAAATTGACGAAAAAGGTTATAAAGGTAGAAGGCGATTTTTGTGTGCGCTAAAAAAAAGAAAAAGCGAAAGAAATCATCGTATTATAAGTGCAAAATATGCAACGTAGGACTGTGTGTCGATCCTTGTTTTGAACTATTCCACGTACAACAGAATATTTAGATTGGAATTTCATTATCTACAGATAATTATTGCTTAATTTTCTTTTTTTTAAATATCGTATTTGTAACTTTGGTTTCGTGTATACAGTATTTGTTTCCGTGTGTTTAAGTATAATTATAGTATTTTGTATGTTTCATTTATTTCTATTAACGTTATATTCATTTTATTAATACATATTAAGAAGTAGTATATTATATACATAATTTCTAAAATTGAAGTCATTATATTAAAATGCTGATTTAATATGAATTTTTTTGTAAAATTAGGCTTAACTGCTGAAAATGCGTGGGCCGGTGGCGACGCTCCGTTTCGGAGCGTTTGGTCCCGTGACTGCGATTCGTTTTCCGCGCGCTGGTCCTCAAGGGGTTAAAGGGCCAACCTGCCCCGTTTGATGGGGCAGGTTGGCCCAGTGACTTGGATGTCCTTCTGAGCTTCACATAGAAACTATTAATTAACATTTTTCAAATTTTCTCATACATTGTTATGCTTTAAGATGTGCTGATTGTACAAACTAAAAAGGAAAATTAAAAAATTTAATAAATTATTTTTTTTTCAAAAATATTGAAAAAAAAAATGGGTTAACAAGTCCCAGTCTACCCTATATATGGAATTTTATTGGAGAGTCAAACTGATTCTTTATTCTAATTTCACTAATAATTACCTACTGCTCTTTCATATATCTGTATTCAGTATATGTATAAATGTTAGTTCATGTGATATTTTCAATTTAGCCAACTTAGATGAGAGTAAAAAACTTCCCCATAATTAACTGTAAGTTGTTATCCCCCCTTGAACTGTACTATCTATCCATTAAATCAATAATTGTCAAAATTAAAAAAAATTTCTTCTCTACCCCAATTGTAATTAGTCTCTCAGCTCCTCTTCTTCCTTATCACATTTATTTTTATGATCTACATTCTGATAGTTATTTTGCTCTTTATGGTAATAATGCTACTATCATCAAGTATCAGTGTCAAGCTTTTCTTTACAAATATTCAGTATGATGCACATCTCTTCACATACTGTTCATTTGATAGGAAGAAATATAGTTATCAGAAATTCATTTTTGTTCAAGAATTGACATCAGCGTTTCTAAAGATGCCTTTCCTAATTTCAGTTTTAAACATAATGTTTTACCAATGTTTTCTTTTTTTTTTTCCTTGTGAAATTGATCCCATAGAGTATATAGAGACATTTGCTAATTAATAATATTCATATAGATTGTATTCCTAGATACTACAGTATGTCTAAGTATTTATTTTATCTAATAATATCAAAAGATGGTTTAGATTATTTTAACCCTTCAGTGGTATCCCTGGGTCTGTGAGGCCCAGGAGACAACAGTTTTTGTATTATCTATATATATATAAAACAGTTCCGTAACTGACTCATTCATTCACTGACTGACTGACTGACTGACATACAATGCACAGACCAAACTGCTGGACCTAAAGGGCTGAAATTTTGCATGGCAATTCTTCTAATAGTGTAGGGGTGCACTAAGAAAGATTTTTCAAAAATTCTTCTTAGATTTTTTAAAATTAAATTTTTAAGCTGTTTTTTAAACTTTTTTTACGTTTGCATTTAAAATAATACATTGAGGGTTATAAAATTTATATCACGAGAAAGATCATAAAAATTCCTTCAAAATGAAATTTTTTTTCGAATTTTTGCCTCCATTTCCTGATTTTTGGTGAATTTTTAAAGATTGATTTTTAGAATTTAATTTATTAAATGCTGATCACGTGATTTCTTTTTCTGGTACTTTCAATAAATTTATCGTCACGTGCGTAACAACTAAATAGACAAAAAAAATATTTTTTTCTCTTTCTAATGCAGCAGACAATTGGATATTATCCAAAAAAAACATATCCCTTACGATTTTTTTATAAATATATATATATAGATATATATATATTTTACATCAATTGTATACATTGATCATCGCATTTATTATAAATATATATATTTATTTTTTGGCATAAATTGCATACGTTGACCGTTGTATTTAATTTGAATGTACTCCGTAGCGAAGTGCGGGTTTTCAGCTAGTCTGATATATAGAAACTAGTTAACCAATTCACCACGAAAGTACCTTCCTATTTGTATGCCTGTTCTTATTCAGACATTAGAGAACGTTTAACTTAATTTATCATGATAGATATTAATTCAATTAATTAAGTTTAATTAGAGTTTAAGTATTAGAGAGTAGATTTAATTGCATTTAAGATGAGGCGCATTGTGATTACCTCAAAAGTTAAGAGTTTAAATTATTACCGCAATAACCCACAACAGATTCTATAAGGGAAAAGCGACAGCTGAAACAGAAACTGAACTTTACTCTGAAAAGGAAAATTTAAACAAAATAAAAGTCATTAAGCTTACGCTTTTAAAGAAAGGACGAGACATAAATTTTAGGGGTAATAATTACAAAAGTTTATTTATATTTTAACATTAAATTAAGATTTCTTCATAACTAAACAGCTGTCATACAAGGCACAATTCCATGATTAAAAAAAACCAATAATCACATTAAACAATTCTCGTATTACACATCACAATAAAAATAGATTGAAATTAAATTTGATTTAGGTGGCTAATGAACCCATTAAGATCTTATAAAAAAAAAATTACTTTAGTTAACTCAAAAATAAAAGGAAAACTAAAATCATAATTAAAATTGTTACTTTACCCAAATGACTGCAGTCTAAAAAAAAAAGGAATAGAAATCTAGAATAGATTTAGAATTTGGGAATAGGACAAGTCCAAAAAAGGGGGGAAATTTATAGGCGAATGTTGCTCTCCATAGCTGCTGCTGAATGGAACAGGATTCCCGTAATCTATTCAGACCGTCGCTGGGACTCTCAAGATGGAATCTTCATCCCCTGTCTCCTCCTTTCGAATTCCAACCGAAACTTTTCGTTTGTTGGGATCTTCTCCGCCACTTTGCCTCTTCTGTTGTTCCGCGTGAAAAATAGACCTTCTCTTCCTGGCTTCTCATTGGTTGTTTTCGTAGTATCTTTCCGCGGTGAGACGTAAACAAACTGACGTGGAAAATTCTCGGAAAAGGTCTGGGCGGTAATTTCAATGTGTGGGGTAGACTTTCTGAGAAAAATGATAAAATTGCGATGTCTGGGGAGTCTTTAAGATGTCAATATCTGTTTTCCATCCCTGTGTTGATGACATTTGCTTCTTGAACGAAATGGCGCAACTATTTTGTATCATATTACCGTGGGATACCAGAATGAAGAAGGGAAATAAGATTGTTTAGAAAATGGAAAAGTTTTAAACAAAGGTATTAGATTTTATTATTAAAAAAATTAAAGGTTCATCAGCAAATAAAGAAAATATTAAGCCACCTATATCATTATAATTATTAACAATATACAATTAAACATCTCACACATATATTTAAATTTGTTGGAGTGTCATGTTGGATTGGAATCTGTGCAGAATTGTAAATATCAGCACAACACTATCAAAACCTCTAGATGGCATTCCTTGATCCTACCTCAGTTTAGTTCCAGAATTGAAGTGACAAACAAGTCTCAAAAAGCAGTCTAGGCCTCATAGACCCAAGATTGTTACTTGTGTTACTTTTTTTCACCATGAAACCAGTCTACCTTGAAAAAGGTTTTCAATTTACAGTGTCAATATGATGTTCAGTCTGTATCTGCTTAAAACATGCAACAATGATATGTCAAAATTGTAGTTGCAATGTTTAGACTTTTTTAGATTCTAATCAAATTTATTTTTTGTATCAGTTTTCTATAAATTTTACTATGTACTCGGTTTTTAGTATGTAAAAAAATAAAATAAAACTGATTTCTTTAATTTCAGACTTAGTATGCTTTATTTGATATCCTAAAACCATTTTCAATGATTAATCAGCATTTATGTATTTTTGAAAAAAAATTCCTGGGCCTGGCAGACCTAGGGATACCACTGGCATCTGATAATTTTCAGGTTACCACTGAAGGGTTAATAGTTTTATTGTATGTCTGTGTTAAATATTTAATTGCTGTTTTAAATGTAAAGAAAAATATTCATTTTCCAAGCATTGTTATATACCACTTCTTTACTAGATCTGCTCAAAACTGAAAGTTTAGTCTTATTTTGAATTAGTTATATGACAATCTTATGTTGAAGTATGTGGTTACCAGTAAAAATTCTCCATAATTTGCCATTATGTTCTCTTTATGTTGTCTGCATGTTATGACTTGTCATAGACATTATAGATAATTGCCTTGTATAATGCCTTATCTATGCTGTTTGGTCTTTTATACATATTGGGCTCTATTTCAACAGAGGATGCTTAAGTTTCTAGTTTTGTAATATTTATTGCTGCAGTACTATTAAATAATACTATTTAATAGATTCTATTAAATAGTATTTGCGGTACTATTTAATAGATTCTTTTTAATAAGTAAAGTTTTATCTCTTTAAAAGAAATATGTATAATCTTGTGTTTTAGTTTAGAAACTTCATATTGTTTATGTAGAAAAATAATATATACATAGGAATTGTGTTGTACAATTATTGTTTCCTTTCATTATAGTTCTCTAGTTGGTGCTGGTTGCAGTCAGCTGAAGTCATCAACTTTAAAGATTAAGTTACCATTCTTCAAAAGATTTCGCAACTCTGAAGACAGGTAAATATTTTTTTCAAATTTTATGACCTTATTGAAGAAGAATTTGACTTAATTTTATAAGATAACTCTATCTGATTTTCATCTGATGAATTCTCTTAAATTTGTATGCATGCTCTATCTTTTAGCACCTCAAAATTAATTTTCTCACATAGCATTTTATTTGCTTATAATAGGAGAAACTTCATATCTGCTGGTGCTGCTGCCGGAGTAGCTTCTGCTTTTGGTTCACCTGTTGGTGGTCTTCTATTCTCAATGGAAGAAGTTTCTTCATTTTGGAACATGAAACTGTCCTGGCAAACCTTTTTTTGCTGCATGGTATCTACTTTTACATCTGACCTCTTAAACTCAGCCTTTACTGCTTTTCACTACCAAGGAAATTTTGGGCTGTTTAAGACAGAAAAATATATACTCTTCCAGGTATATTAATTTTATAAGATATAATTGTAAAATTCATTGAAAATGCATAACTTAAATACCAATGATGTTAATAATATCAGAAAATTATACTGTGTTTTATAAAAGAAATTGTGAAATGATAGACATTGTATACATTTACTATATACCCTATAAAGTAATAAAATTTGTTCAAATATAAACATCTCAGAAGGTGGACTTTCCAGAGTTTTAAATCTTTAAAATTGAATTCATACTCTAACATTGCTTAGTATATATATATATATATATTGTAATTGAGCCTACATCGGACTGTGGTACCTTAATGTGCCAGAAGGTGACACTATCACCTGTCTGCGCCGCTTCAGCCTAACCAAAGAAGAAGAAATCTGGCAACCCCAGTCAGCAGATGGACAATGGCAGAATGATGACACATTTTGTCTGATAGCAGCAGATTACTGCTTATGTAATATTTAATGACGTAGCCTTGTAAATATTTGTAAATAAGTAATATTCATTAAATGTTAGTATAGATTATAATACAGGGTCATTGAAAAATGTTGGACACATTTCAAAAGCTCATAATTCTAAAATAAATTGAGCAAACACAATAATATTCTTTTCAAACAACTTGGCAAGTATACAAGATTTCTAAATGTAACTGGTATGCAATCGTGATGTTGAACGTTATGCAGAAGCGATGTGACATGGAAGAGGTCTTTGTTCGGCTTTCTGTCGGTGCAATGGTGACCATTCTCATCTCTCCAATTTTTTTTATTATATATAATCAGTAAACATAAAATACTTGTTTTATTTATTTATTTTTAATGTTTCCAGATACTTACTGTGTTACTTAAATAACACTAAATTTGATATCCATTAAAGTATCTTGTACTGCTGGCTTTGCAGACTTTTATAGCTTCAATGATATATTAATTTTGAGTATCTTATATTCTTTTAGGTTTACTTTACACATGTAAACACTCTTTTCTCTAAATATTGATCTTTTGCTCTTTCAGTTTTCATTTTGATTTACATTTAGAAAAAACTGATTTTGTTTCTTTAGAATTTATTTCTATAATGTCATCTGTATAATGACAGTATATTCTAGAAAACAATTCCTTCCATTGTTAGCGACTGCCATACCAGAAATTTTAATACCGTATTTTAATATATTAGAAATTCTGTTGTTTTCTAATAATTGAAAAACATTTATCTTTTCTTATCATTTCTCCAATATTTCATTCCATATCTTTTTTAAAAACTAAATTATCTACCTCTAATTTATTTTACTTAGAAGGAAAAACAGGGATTATTAACAATTTTTTAAAAATAAATGAAAATGTGTCTGGAGCAGAAAATGCTCCCTCTCTCTCATTAGGAGCTATTCATGTAAGTAACTGCAGATATCTCAGTTAACAAATGTCTCTTAAAGTATTTCAGGTAATTTGGTAGTTATCATAATATTTTTAGATTCATAAAAGTATAAATTTCATACTGTATACTTAATAAAGTAGAATTTTATCAGTTGATAATCTGTTTAACATTGATTCCTTTATTCTTGAATGTTGAGCTGCCATCGTAGTAAAATTTATGTACTCCCAATAGTGATGCTTTTAACTACCCTTTTGTTCAGTTTTAACCCTTTCGCGGCGAACGTCACGTATACGTGACAGCAGCTATCCGCGTTTCTGGCCGATCGTCACCTATACGTGACAGCAGCTATCCGCGTTTCTGGCCGATCGTCACCTATACGTGTCAGTAGTTCGGAACGTTTTATTAGTTAATTTTTGGGGCACAAGATGGCACCACATGTCTATGAAATTTGGAGTACACGTAGTTGGGACCTTCTATTCGAAAACAAGACTAGTATGAATCACATGCGGTCTATCGTTTTATGTAAACAAACGGAGGAATGGATGTATTGCGTTTGGCTGTCAGCGGGTAGGGCATTTTAACTTTGCACGTGGTCTTTGTTTACGAGATATCTTTGTTTATTTTTCTTTTGCGGTGGGATTGTAGCATTGGGTATATGGGTTTTGAGTCAGAATCAGATTCTGTTGCAGTGAGATTTCTTTCCTTTGATGATTTAATATGGAGAAAAGGAGAAAATATTTAACAGAAGACGAAATTTCTGAATTGATAAGAAATGTGTCTGAAAATGAAAGTAGTGACAGTGATACAAAAATCTCGTTGGGTGAATCTGTTTATTTGGAACACGGAGATCAGAGTGATTATGAAGATATATCAGACATTTCTATTCTGAGTATATCGCGGGACGGTACTTCTTTGTGGTCTTCTCCCGTAAGGGATTTAACTCTACTAACATTCACAGCGGCATGCGGAATAAAAGTCGATGATGCTGTATCAAATGAATTGAATTATTTCAGATGTTTTTTTGATGAAACTGTAATGGATTTAATAACTAAATTAATGCGTATTATATTATACTAACCAAATTAATGCGTATGAGAGGTTCATAAATCCGGAAAGTGAACAGAGTTTATCCTCGAAGTATTTTTGCCTGTAACTAAAGAAGAAATGTTTGTTTAATTTGCTTTGACAATTTTAATGGGTATCGTTAAAAAACCAAAAATTAAGATGTACTACTCAACGAATCCAATGATTGCAAAACATTTTTTCAGTAAGGTTATGAGTCGGGACCAACGCATCGAAATTCTTCGATACTTGCATTTCACTTCTACTAATGCCAAAAAGATTGAAAAAATTCAACCTTTTTTAGATTTAATCATTCAAAACTTTCTTGATATATTATTGACATATTCTGGATATATTCCTGATAGGAATATATCAGTTGATGAAAGTATCTTACTGTGGAAAGGTAGAGTAGGATTTCGACATTATGTGTAGACTACAGAAGGCCACCACCCCACCTGCACTAGCCCAAGCATGCACTTGGGTGCCCCCACCCTAGGTCCACCAAAAAAGCTAAAGGTGACTGTCCAAAATGCTGGGGAGGAAGCCATGAGTAGCTAGAAAGACCCAATTTTTAAAAAATAAAATTTAGAATTTTTAAAAAATAAAATTTAGAAATTTAATGGGCTAAAAACAAAGATGCTCCAAGAGGCAAATCAAGAAGTGAGAACATCACACAGTACTGGGGATGATACAAAGACGAAGTAAAAAGAACTAAGCTGAGAGTAAAAGGTTGGGAACCATGGCAAAAACTTTCTCGGAACCAAACAAAGTTAAACTGGTGTTTCATCAATTTTGAGAGGGAACAATCATAACCCTGGGCTGCATATCTCGAAACTCAAATTAAATCAATGTCACAGGGCATAGTCCACCCAGTAGAACCTCCATGAATCAGCTGCCACTTGGAAATAGCCTGTTGGACCACTGCCCTTGGGGAAAAAAGTTTTAGAAAAGTGTACATGAATAAAGGGGGGGAGAGAGCTGCAAGCAGTTAAAAGAAAAATAAAAGAAAGTTGAGCTGTAGTCCCTGTTAGGTAGCATAGGCTAACTGGCGGGGATTGTCTCCTAGAGGGCCTTTGTTGGTATTCTCAGTCCTGTCTTGTATACTGGATAGCACAGGCTAACCAGGAGTAATATGTCAGGATCCCAAGGGATAGAGCTAATCTCCTGACTTAACGCAGGTTGCATGCTTCATCCCTCATCACAGATGAGAAGATTGGCTGGCAGGGCCAATGAAATTCTACATATTGTTACAGAAAAATGTAATGAAATTATAAACCAGAAAAAATTTAGCAATTAAGAGTGATAATTTTTTTATTTAATGAAAGGATAGTCAATTACCTTTGAATAAAATGTTTGCTTTTTTAATAAAAATTCTGAAATGTCATTTCAGTTATTTGAATTTTGTACATTTTAATTATAATAATTCATAAGTAGCTTCTTTAATTTGATTTCTTATCAATAACATGAAACTAATTTATATTATAGGTTGTAAAAAGAATTGATCTGAATATTATTGCTGTTGTACCTGCAGTTATAGTTGGAGCACTTGGTGGCATAATGGGAGCTGGTTTTACTTTCCTGAACTTGAAAATTTCTCGTACCCGCAGAAAAATTTTGTCTTTGATTAAGCGTAGATGGTTATTAAGGTCATTTCAGATATCGGAGCCTCTTTTAATAATGGTGAAGTATGCATTAATGAATTCTGTGATTTCTGTATATTCTTTATAAATTTAGATCACTTATAGAAAAATTATGTATTTTAATTTTTAATAATATCTGGGCAGAAAAAACTCTCCTCTCCCCCTTTTTTTCATTTTCAACTTTTAAATACTGAAACTTAAGTGTTGAATGGTGCATAAAGGCTTCTATAAATATTAGTACATTATTCACTGAAGCTTGTGATGTAGACAGATGCCAGTTTTCATTTTTGTTTTTTTCTCTTTTTTAAGTATATAATAAAATGGTGACGTTTTCAACTAGAATTAGAACTGGAAAAGGGGAGAGGAACCATTATGTGAGACTCAAGCATGGCTTACTGAAAGAGAAAGCAATTCCCAGTATATAGTTTTTACTGAGAATAAATTTTTGTTATCTTTAGCTGAAATTTAAGAATATGTTTAGATAATTATTTTAATAAATTAGTAATATTGGAAAAAATAGTTTTAAATTTTATTGATGCATATTTAATTTGCATCAACTATTTACACCTGTACCAATAGAAATTTTTTCATGCTGTATGAATTTCATATGTGTTTTGTTTCTCAATCCAGATCAAGTTAATAGTGATCTGCTTTCTTTGGGTCATGTTTTAAATTTAAGGCAAAATATACACTTGCATTGTTATTGGTATGGCCTGAAAACTTAGAAAATTGATCCTGTTGTCTATTTAATTTTGTTTTATGTTTTTTATATGTATATTTTAATAAATACTATACACTGTCCTAATGTTGTGTAATGAATGTTTACTTTTATAGGCAATTACAGCTACCTTGTCTGTATTCTTGCCAACATTATTTCCCTGTTCAACATATCCTCCTCAGACTTCCAAGTTAAATAAATCCAGCTGTTATATAAATAAAGAAATTTTTATAGAACATGATGTTGAATCATTCAACTGCCCTTCTAATGAGTTAGTTAAAGATGAAAAAGACTATAATGAAGGTAAGGTAGTCCTTTCATTTTCCATGAGAATAATTGATATCTGTAACTGAAATACAGCAATATATTTAAGACTAAACAAGTTAAGCATTTAAATTTGGCTTAACTTCCTATGCCTTCCATATATAAATAAATTTTGAATAAAAATATATATTTTTTATTATATATTCCGTATATAATTTTTTAAAAAAGAGGTGTAAGTACAAAAGCTGCCTTTTGTATAAAGAGATATTTTCTCTGTCTCTTTTCATAATTTTGCTGCTTTTTATGCATATGGGTTAGGATTTTATTTTAACTCAAAGAGTGTGAGAAAATAAGTATTGAGAGGAACTAACCCAAAGTATTATTGTTTTACATTCTTGGTTAATATATATATGTGTGTGTGTGTGTGTATATATATATATATATATATATATAAAAGAGAGAGAGAGACAGAGAATGTGTATTTAGTCTAGTTAAGTTTAGATTAGTTTTTACATACACACGTATGTGTTTGTGTGTTTGTTTTCTGTACAGGTTATAAATTAACTTTTTATAAGAATAGAGCTTGGGTCAAAATAGCTTAAACTGAAAGTTGCATTTAATATCTGCTAACAAAGCAATGCATGTTTGTTTTAATTTCAACATATAAGCTCATCCAGATATTCTCTGTCTAAAAATCATTCTAAAATAGTTTGTTGTATATTTTATTATTGGTTGCTTTAATCCAGTCCTGTTTTCACTTATTCCTAATAAATTTGTTATTTGAAATTTTTTTACTTTGTTCTTATGGGAACAAATTCTTTCCCTTTATATAAGCTTCATACTAAATGGAAAAAAAAATCCCATTTTTAGATAACTGTTTTTGTGTTCCATGTACAAATAACTTCATTCTATCTTTTAAGGGAATTCATTAATCTGATGATTTTAAATAGCTCTCTCTACTCTGTTATTCTAAACCTGTTGCTTTTTTTTAAACTTATTTTCTGTGATTATATTAATATTCTCTTTAAATGTCTATTCTGTACATAAATATACAATAAAATTTTATTCTTAAAATGCTTTGAGTAATATGTGTAATAATAGCAAGTTTATTTTTAGCCAGTATCTTAAGTTTTTTTGCTTGTCTGGATTCCTTTGAAAGAATTTTTTATGGATTTTGCTTACTTTTAAACTGACCTTATTTGTAACTTTACTCTGTACCCCTAATTGTTTTTACATGATAGATATGTTCCTGGAAAATTCATGTAAAAAATATTTGTGTCATAAAAAGACATTTTATCTATGGAAGAAAAGATTGGTTCTGGGTCTAAAAAATCAGTAAAAATAATTTTAAAAAACCATATGAACATATTCGTTTTAAGCTTATTATCTTATTTCAACAAAATGCACATGTAATAATATGTAATGAAAATGAAAATAATTTGTCATGAACAAACAAAAAAAATCTGTTGTACACAAAGTTTTTTTGATTCATTTTCACTTTCTGACAAACAGTTTGCGTACGACTGGAATATCACTGCTATCACTAGAAATGTTGTGGACATCTTATTCCTCTATTAATGAAATTCTTTCTGTGATCTCTTGAGCAAAATCAGCACGAGTCTCCTCTGGTGCTGATGTTCACTAGTTTTATGAATGAATTCAGTTATTAGCTGGCATGTTCATGTTTTGGTTAGGCCATTATATAATTCTCTGTAAGAGGCTGTCAACAACTTCAGTTCACATTGAAACTTCCCAGCACGTTCTTCATTAGGGTCCTGTTTGACAAATGATTACCCAATTTTTTGGCCAGTTCCAGACCTTCTTTTATTAAATCTGCATTTAGAACAGAATCATTTTCTTTCATTTTCCCGATTTTTGATAGATTTAAAGAAGAAAATGTTTTTGCTGACTGAATTCTTGAATCAAAACAGAACTGGATACACTATCATCAAAATAATATGTCACAAATAAAATTTAGTTTTTTTAGAATTTAGGTAGACCCCCCCCCAAAAAAAAAAAAAAAAAAAAAAATTAAAAATTGAGAAATTGGATTGGACTGCTCATGTAAAATCAAAATGACTCGCGTAAAAAGAGAATGAAATATTTTTTAAAATTTGTGTTAAATCAAATTCGTTTAAAAAAGGTTCATGCAAAAACAGAATTAGGTGTATGGGAATTACTATTCTGTCCTTCAACTTGCCCTTTTATACAGTTCCATATGTGAGTAAACACAATAACTACTTACCGTAATTTCGCACGTATGCGCCGCACCCACCGTAAGCGCCGCAGGGACTGAAATTTCCTTTTAGAAAAACGAAATCGGGGTAAGCGCCGCACCGGCGTAAACGCCGCATATAATTTTTTCTTAGTTACCGTACCGCAACCAAATATTGAGACACCAGTAGAAATTTTAGGTTATTTCCGTAGCAAACTAATACATTTTAATGTAATAAATTCAATATAATTCTAATTTTGAATATTTCTCTTATTAAATTACACTTCAACACTAGAAGCGCCGAATGACACCCTGTTAGACCAAACACATATGCAAATCTTGTCACTTACGTGTTCGAGTGAAACCTCATCGCTCTGCCCGCGAGACGGCGTGCAGCACATGCGTAGTAGCCGTACGGGGGAGTCGCCCGTTTTCGGCTTTCACGATAAATACGTGGCCGGGAGAAAAAATACTCGCCGGCGTGTTGTTCGTTCTCAGTCGCTCGCTCGGTTTGTATGCGTTGATATTATTTTCTGTTACTGCCCTCGCATATATTTTATTTCTATTATGTTTCGTTGCTGTATACTAAAGCTAGTATCGATGACTTTTAATAAAAAAATGAATTCTCAAACTCTACATTTACTTCTTTTTCTAAAATCTCTGCCTAACACACCCCATACCTATAAGCGCGGTAGGTAGTCATTTTAACCGCTAAGATTTACTTTACTTAAAACTGTTTTTTTTTCAAAAATGAAATGTTACATACTACTACACGTCTACCGTAGTACAATGGGAAAAAATTAAACCTGAAACTGTACAAACGTAATTTTATTTCACAGTAACACATGATAAATTATTAAGAAAGAAAAAAGGAAATGTAATCATGGAACATCAAACGGGTAAAACACATAAAGCATACAAATATGAATAAAAGTAATAAATATATTAGGTTATACTAAAAACCGTCAAAATGAAAATCTAAGATATACGGGTAAGAATTACCGATCAATCAAAACCATCAAAGTCCTCTTCTTCAGTATCAGAATTGAAAAGAGAGAAAATTTCTGGATGAATATTTGTATCTGGTTCATCTGGATCTTCCTCTTTGGAAGAACTGTTATCGTCAGAACTGTCATCTTCGCTGGCATTGGGAACAATTATTTCCGCCTTTCTAAAACAGGAAATTATTGTCTTAATGGAGTCACCTTTCCATACTTCAGAGACCCACTTCGCGACTTTTACGAAAGTTGCCTTTCGTATAGTTCCGCTTTTTGTGTAGGAATGTAGACCTTCAATTATCCACGATTCCCAGAGGCTTCGCATTCGGCATTTGAATACTTTGTTTATAGCCAAATCATGTGGTTGAATTAATTTTGTCAAACCTCCGGGAATTATCGCTAAATTTGCAGACACCGTCTTCGCTGCAACTTTAACAGGCTCTAACAAGTGGGCTTTCATAGAGTCCATTATAAGTAGCCCTTTTGGATTGAAAAACGCCCCTTTCCTTTTCCTCCAGACTTCGTTTAACCAATCTCGCATTACTATTTCGTTCATCCATCCTTTCTCGTTCGCGCGGATCACAACGTCATTAGGAAATTCTCCTTTGGGGAGAGTTTTTCTTTTAAAAATCAACAGAGGTTTCAGTTTTTCACCGCTTGCTGTGCAAGACAAGACACAAGTAAATGACGTTTTCTCGTGACCGGTAGTAACAATACTCACTGTACTTTCGCCAACCTTGTTGACAGTCCTGCTTGGTGGTCAGTCGGAAGTCAAAGGTACCTCGTCCATGTTGATCGCCTGATCGGTGGAAAACTTGTTGTCCTTTAATTGGTCCCCTATGAACTTCAGGAAAGATTTCTTTACCTCCCAATCAACAGGCAATTTTTGCCCCACGGTTGTGCCCGAACGGAGAGGTTTTTTCGTTTCATGAATCGGTAGCACCAGTTGTACCCAGCTTTGAAATCATCTAATTCCATCTTCGCCGCTATAACTTTGGCTTGTAAACGTATCTTTACTGTTGATATTGGAATGCTCTTACTTCTCTGGGATAAAATCCATTTCTCAAGACTAGTTTCCAGTTGAGGCCAAGCATCTTTCCCTCTTCTGCGTGCTCTCTTACTTTTTGTCATCTTTAGTAGAACTTTCTTTTCGGAGCCCCATCGCCGAACACAACGTTTATCAACACTGAACTCTCTGCCTGCTGCTCTATTTCCAATTTCTTCTGCTTTGACAATAACATTCAACTTAAAATTCGTACAGTACCTTTTGTTTCTGCGTTTTGGAGCCATTTTGTTATATAGTTTCACAGTACGGGGGGAGGGAACTATCTTCGCAGAGAGAGAACGAGAGCAATGCACGTGCGCCGTCGCCAAAGTGTGTATGACATCATCGTCATTCTTTTCTAAAATTAGTCAAGAACTTCGCGCATGCGCAGTGATAAACGCCGGTTCAAGTTATGCGTTAGGGCCTGTTCACATAGGAGTCCGTTGCGGAGCGTTATTGAAATATATTTAACCAATGACAAACCTCCAAACAATTAGCAATGAAATTTTTAACGCCTATGATTGGTTTATTTTCGTCTCAACGTCATCTTTCCCTTAACGCTACGCAACGGACTCCAATGTGAACAGTACCTAAGGCTCAATTTTAGTAGGAAAGTGCAAGCTGAAAAGATTTTAAAATCCGAAATCGACGTAAAGGCCGCACCAGCGTAAGCGCCGCGCCCAACAATTTTTGAACTTTTTTTTACGTATGCGCCGCGGCGCTTACGTGCGAAATTACGGTATTTTATTTTTAAAATTTGCAAAAGAAAAATTCTTGTTTTTTAACAGACATTTTTTTAAATATTTAATTTTGATATAAATGTATATAAAAACCATAGATATTTTATAATGGTCACTATAAAATCACAATGGTTTTTAAACATCTGGTATCATTCAGAATCTTAAAAAATAAATGAAAAATGATTAATATGTTACCTAGAATTGCATTACTGTTTTGTGTTGGTTATTACTGATAAAAACATGACTAGCAAAATATCAATACAATTTTTTGATTTGTTTTAAACATTGTTATTTGGTATGTTTGTAGGATAGTTTCAACTGTTAAGAGTATTATGGCTACTACTATACCTTTTTTGCTGAGCAGGTATACCTTCTTCTATTCTAGATGAAATTAGCTAGTCTAGTCCTCTGTTGTTGATGCACAGAACTTGAGCATGAAAAGCATGAGCACTTGAGCATGTTTTATGTTGTTGAGCATGTGTTTTTCAATTATTCCATTACGTATTGCTTTATTTGAAAATATTAAGAATGTTTTATGTATAAACACTTGGACACATTTATGTATAATTTAAAATTAAGTTCTACAGTTTTCCAACGTAAATGTTCTGAATCATTTACACAAGCTTAAGGGGGCAGTGGGGCCAACCACCGGGAGTTAATTATACTCCTTGACACGGCTCCTAAGGCCGAAAATTAACATGAACAAGCGGACCCTCGGCTGCGTATTTGAGAATTACGCCAGCGACTGGTTACTTGGAGTATATGGTCGTTTATGGCTGAACGCCGGGTAACGTTATTGTTATGAATCATTTACACAAGCTTAAAAAAATACGTGGAAGTTCTTATTTTTTGAAATGAAATGTTAGTATTCCCCCTGTTATAAAATTTTAGCCTATTGTTTTGTCATAAACTTGGTCTATTTTAAAATGGTTTAGTGTGACTTTTTTATACTCTTATTTTGTATTTATTATGGCATGTTGAATTTTTATCTCAAACAATTGTGGGTATCTATCAGGGTTGCAATATGCAGTATGATGATATATCTAAAAATTATAAATGTTATAAATATTGTATAGTTTAGTATCACATAATATATTCCTATATTAACCATATTATAATAGGTACATAATGTGATTTGAAGCCAGCACCTTTGTAAATTAACTCAATATTATTTTAGTATAATTTTCTGATTTATATTTTTCTAGTATTAAATTTTAATATTTTGTAGTATTAAATTTTATTTTAATTTGTAATATTTGTTATCTAAATTTTTCTTACAATTTTTTTCCCTCTTGCAGTAGCTACTCTTTTGTTTTTGACTGGAGAAAGAGCAATTCATCATCTTTTTTCACGAGAAACACATATTGAATTTAATTTTGGATCTTTGTTAGTTGTGCTACCTTGTTACTTCATTCTAGCTTGTTGGGCTGCAGGATCATCCATATCTAGTGGTGTTGTCATCCCTAAAATGTACATCCTTTCAATGCCTTTTTATGTATTTAAATTAATTTTGCATATTTTTTAAACCTTTTCTTAAATAAGTCTAAGTTTTTCTGAATTTTAAAATTTGTTGTAGGTATATATAAATTCTCTGTTGATTTTTAAAGAGTAACTTTGAGTTATTTTACCTTACTTTTAAAAATGTTTGTTCTGGTTCTAAAATAAAGGTGAATCTCCTATGCTATTTTTATACTATTTTGACGTAGGAGTGGCAATGGTACTTTAGTTCCTTGACTATAGTCTAGGCAATTGGCAAATAGCTAAACTATAGTCTTGAAAACCATTGTGCAGTTTTAAATCTTATAGTATGCATGGGTGTTTAAAGTAGTTCAGAATCAGCTTGAAGCTGCAGATTCTGATTAGTTTTGTCCTTATGTCATGAAAGTTGATTGTAGTACTTGAAACTAACATATGAACCATGCACTATTGTACAATGTAATCTTTCAGTAGTTCAGGTAGTCTTTGGTAATTGTATGTTGACATACATGGTTGTTACGACTCTTGCCATGTACTGTTTTATAATTCCATCAACTGTTAAACTACTGGCTGAGTTAAAGATAGTTAAACTATGCTGTGATTATTGATGGCATTGATAATTATTTTGAGTCATCTTTGATGAAGTAGGTAATAATTTTTTTTTTTTTTTTAAGTTGACTTATGCTAACTAAGCAATATATCATTTACAGTGCTTTGGTATATGTTTTAAGTAATAGTTTTATACAGGAAACTCATAACATCATTCATGTTGACTTATGCTAACTAAGCAATATATCATTTACAGTGCTTTGGTATATGTTTTAAGTAATAGTTTTATACAGGAAACTCATAACATCATTCATGTTCTATTATTAATGTATGCTCATTTCTGAAATGCAGTTGTGTAACCCTACTGTAAGCTTTTGCCTTTCTTCCTCTTTTAAAAATTTTCTTTGGTTTTAATGTGTTCCTTGTAGCTTTTAATATCATATTTTTTCAAGTATTTTAAACTGTTCATACCCTTACAAACTTTTTTCTTTTTTAGATTTATATTTTATATTATTATCAACTGATATACGATTCAGAAGCTATCCTTTACAGAAACTTTATTAATTCTGTTTATCTGTGAAACTGTAAACTTAAGGTTTGTTTGTAAGGGCCCCATACTTTCAGACTCTGGGACTCTCATAATGTGTACCATTTGCTGTGGATAGTAGATAATGTTGGTAGGGCCTCTATGGCACACAGCATCATTTGACTGGTAATGCCTTGTTTTAATATTTCATTTCTTTTTGTGTGAAAAGCTACATTTAAAATGAGTAACTTTTTGGATAGTAGGAAAATTTTCATCTCAGTTTGAAGCACAGAGCTGATTTTTCTGATATTCAGAGACAGTTTCTGTTTGGTGTTATTTTACAGACAAAAAGGTTTAGTTATGAGTGTATGAATTAAAGTCTAGAGATACAATGCTATTTATTGGGAGGATATTTTTTACTTATAAAAAGTAATTGACTCAACAAATATCAATTCTTTTTGTTACTCTTTTTTCCATGTTTAAAATGTTTAATTTTTTTAGGTTTATTGGTGGACTAATTGGACGTTTAGTTGGTCGCTTTATGATTGAACTATTTGACTGTCCCATTGATCCATATTGGGCTTGGATGGATCCAGGTGCTTTCGCCCTTATAGGTGCTGCTGCATTCTTTGGCGGTGTTGCTCGCCTTACTATGTCACTGACAGTGATAATGGTTTGTTGAAATCTTAGTTAACATAATTTTCTTATAGATATTTCAAAAGTACTTTTAATGTTTACTGTCTTTTTAAATTGTTACAGAATCAGTTTATTACTCAGAAATGCTATTGCTAAAACATGTCTAAAAATCATTAATTTTTTTTATAAAATGCTGAATTGTTTTTGAAACAAATAAGTTGAAATTTCTGATTTTTAGCTTTATAAAAAAAAAAAAGTCTGCAAGTTGAATATTTAAGCAAAATTTTCTCTCTTTTTTTCAAGAATGTATAATGGTTACCTTTCCAAAGTCTCTCTAGTTTTCCATTTTGTGTTCCTTGTACATTTTCTAAAATTTAGATTTTTATAATAGCAGAAAGAGCCAATTATCCTGGTTTCCATTTCTTTATAAATTTTTTAGAATGAAATTAATAAATAAGCCAATGACAAATATGATAAATATTTCTGTGGAAGTTATAGAATGGTTCATTACTGAAGTTAATAAATTAAATGTAACTAGTTGTTCTCATGTGATCCAACTTAACTAATAAATCTGTAAATATCGTAAATATCTGTAAATATCTGTATTGATCGAGGTAGCGATCGACTCAACTAATGTTACAGCCAAGTAATTTAAAAGTGTTACTTTATTTAAAAAAATAGTTGAAAAGTTGATGAGTGATGCACTGTAAATAGGCTACAGGAATTCTGAAGAGTTAGATAGTCTCTAAGTCCTTTAGGATGAGCTGTCAGAGGAGTTAGCTCACTTATCACATCAATATGGAGTCCAGCAGGGCCCTTGATTACTTTATTGGCAGAGCGGATGACTGCGAGGTAAATCTCTATTACCAGGATGATCGGGATAGGTATCTTGTCTTCAGATACCTTAAAAAAAAATAGAACACTAAGCTTCCTAACTGAAGCCGAAAAATCTTGTCTTGAGATTTAGACCGCTGACTTTACAAGTCTGTGTTATAGCTATCTCAATCCGGGGATGGTCAGAGTAGTTCTCTCTGCTCAGCAGATTGCTAACTAACTGTCTTTAGCTCTCTCATCTAATTTTGGACTTTTGCGCTTCATCCACAGAACTTGTCTCTCATTGGCTCTTCTAATGGTGAAGTCATTTTTTAGCCTTTTTATTTGCTGAACCACAAGCTGCGATCATTGCAAACCCCCGGTCCTGGGGTGGTCCCATGTCATCAATCTGGCGAGCCGTGGCAAATTCCTATTCAGCCTAGATGTCACATTTTGCAAACAGCCTTGTGTTCCTTTCCGTTCGTGTTTTACCCTCACCTGCTACACGTACAATAGGGGCGGGTTAGCGGCTCAACAGTGTAATCAGCTGCGGAGAATTTATTTGTGCGATCACTTTTCTTCCCAGTTTATGCTCTCCTGCGACAGGTACAATGGGTGCAGCGGATATTTTAATTGTGCAAATTATTTTAATTCGTCACAATCTGTATTAATATTTTAACAGAATGGTTTTAGTAGAATTTAATTAAAGTTAGATGTATACCATCAAAAATTAAATGTACTGCTGATGTAAAATTTTCTTAGCACTTTCTTTTTTCTGCCTGCATTGTATCTTTTGGTAAATCAAATTTAGAGCAAATAACTTCAAATTAAATTATAAATAGTACTTATTGATTTTTATGATTTAGCAAATATTGATAAAATATTTTAGCAGTTGAATTTTTTTTTCATGTGATGCATTGTTATGTTTTGAATGTTTCATAAACTTGAAATTTATAATTCAAAATTCGCTAAAAAATATTTAGGTGGAATTGACAAATGATGTCCAGTTTCTTCTGTTGATAATGGTAGCTATTATGGTATCCAAGTGGGTTGGTGATTACATTACTCACCCTTTCTATCATGCTCAACTTGAACTTAAGTGTATACCATTTTTGGATTCTGAGCCAGTTGTCCTTTTTGATGGTACTAAAAAGTAAGTGAATATTTTAGGTGTAAAATCTCTTAATACAAAAATATATTTGCAGTTTTCATACTTTTAAATTTCTTTTTTACTCTCATCTGTTATTAAGTTTCACAGTCATTAACAATAATGATTTTGTTGTGTCATGTCATAAGTTCTTTAAATCTGATTTTGTTTGACTTGTTTTACGTGATAAGAAATATTAGTAGGCATGTTTCTACCTCCTGTCTATCACTTTACAAATGCTTTTATCACTGAAAAAGATTGATTTTGATGCACAAATTGGGGTATACCATTTCTTTAAAATAAGTAGTGCATATGCAATAGAAATTTAGTGAAAACTTCATCTACCTATTTATTTAATCAGGTATATTTCAGAATTTTCATTAAGGGATTGATGTAATTAAGAATTACAGGTGAGAAATATATACACGAGTATTTTCTTCTTCAATTATTAATACCTAAATTCAAAAACTTTTTTTTTTCAAAAGCGTTTTTTTTTTCATGACAGCTTATATTTGTCAAGGTTCTATGTTTATGGGTTCAGAACTTGTTTTTCTTTTTAATTTAGGGTTATTACCTCTGCATTCATTCATGATATAAAAAAGATAAAAGTCTGTAAAACTTCATTCAATACATTAAACATTTATACTATCTGAAAACATTTAGCCATTTTTTTCTTTCTCAGCATTACTGTCTGAACTTCAGTATCAGTATAGGCTATTTACCAACATATTACTTGATTTATGAATGTCAACTATGTTGCTCTTTCCAGATGGGGTCTAAAAATTTCTATGGCAGCACTTGGTATTTAAAGGTAGTTTTGTATGAAACAGCATTGTCAAGTTTTGTTGACTTTTTGAAAACATTTACAAGTTTTGCTTGTTGCACCAATTTCATTTATTACTCCTCTGACATCTTAAGAAAGACAAAAAAAGAATCAAACTGTTAAGATAACATGCAGTGTGTCACACAATCACTGCTTCTTTCCTGATACAGTTTTTGTTGCAAGGCAGATAGCTATCACAGTGTATTGCCATTTAAAAATTATAATTCAGCTTTTGCTCTACTAAATTATTTTTCTTTTTATATTTTTCAATGTTAAATTTTTAAATTTAGCTAAATCTAATTAATTTTTGTATAACTAAAATTTTTGAGGTATATAAAAAAAATATTGTCCTAAAAATTTCAGTTTTTAAACTTCTTGCAGTTTCATTTTCATTTTATAAATAATATGTAGTTCTTCCTCTCTGTGAAAGAATTCTTGCACTTGCAATCAGAGTCTGGGGGGGGGGGGGGAGTCCTGTGGGTTGGCATGGATATTGTAATTATTTGGATATCGCTTTAAACCTTAGTCCCTGTCTTTTAAACCCTCTAGTAGCAAAAAGGAATCATAATGCTTTCAACCAACCAATCATGAAATAATATTTTGTTTTTTACTTTAAATTAAAGTTTTTTTTTAAGTATAACTTCAAAGTATATATTTTAATAGAAATACATTTCTGTCAAATTTATCTCATATACATGTATCCTTTGCATTTTTTGTGTATTATTGTTTGGCATGTTTCAAGTTATGATTTGATTCTTTTTTAAGCTTGAATGTGAGGTTGTTTGAAGCATTTCATATAACATGATGCATTTATTATTTGGTGTATTTTAAGTTATGTTCAAATTTTTCTGTAGTCTGAATTTGGAGTTATTTGAAGCATGTCATGTGATGTCAAATCCTGTTTTGACTTTGGAGATTGTTGTTTCAGTGCGTGATCTGGTAAAAATTTTACTGGAAACAAATCATTGTGGATTTCCCATCACACAAAAAACTGGTGATTTGTCTACTTTCTATGGCTTAATTACAAGGTACTTGTCTTATGTATAAATCTGATATTTTTCCTATCTGTTATTTATTATTTTGCTGGTAAAAATATCGCTTAATTGGGGTAGTGACAAAACAATTCTTGTTTCTTTGAGCTAAGAGACTGAACTTACTGTTTGTACTTAGTCAGTCCTTGCTGGTAAGGAGTGGTTAGTATAAAATTACTGCATCCCCCATCAGTTTATGAAAAATGTTATCCAAACATCAAATAACTGATATTTAAAGTGACTAAGATTGAGAATCTGTTTGATATAATTATAAGAAACAGTGCTAATGCTTATTTAAGTATGTAAAAAAAAGAATGAAATAAATGTATTTCACAACTTATTCTAACTGGAAAAAATTTCCATATGGTACTGTCACTGATTGTAATTTAGTTTGACATTAACACAACATTAGTTAAAGAGATAACTGTTTCTCTAAAGGGCATTTAAACAGACTAGATACCATTTATTTACCGAATTATATTTACATATTATTTAATACCATTATTAAAACATCGTTGATGGTTTATACTATTCAATTTATATAATCTTAATACTCTCACATTATTTGATACTATTGGAGATACTTTCTTATGGGGAAACATGTAATATTCACATCACATGTTAGAAAAACAAGCTCATATGCATCCCTTCAAAATATATGATATATATATATATATATATATATATATATATATATATATATATATATATATATATATATATATATATATATATATATATATATTAGAGGATCTGATGGATTTTTAAAATTTTTCTACTTAAAAAAAATAAATAGCTACACATTCCCTTGTATACATACATTACTTTGAAATCTTAGAAAGTCAAAATAAAGCTAAGTTTATCAAGGTATAAAAAGTTAAAAGTTAAAAGTTATAATGATTAACTTCTCTTAAGTCAGTAACAATATAAAGGTACAGGATCGGGTGTAGGGATGTGTAAAACTTTGATAATTTTAAAATCAAAAACATTTAGTGTTGTGAAAGTTTAAATATTCTCATACAATTATGTTTGAGATTTTGGAATATATCACTAATTTATAACTGTCCAGTAAATAGTTTGTTACACAGTAAAATTATAATATAAGCTTAGATCTTTTTCTTTTTTTTACATGTTTTAATTGATGAATTTCAGCAATTTTATTCATTGCAATTCAATGTATTAAAATTCAGTATCATTCATTTCATGTTTGTAATTCTAGAGATTGTGCTTCAATCTTTTTTACTTTATTAAATTATTTTTGTTGAGTTTTATGAAAATGAATTAGTAGAATATATGTAGTTTAAAAGTAGTAATGTTTGGTACTTTTCCATTAGCCGGGTGCATTTGGCATTCGCCCTATTAAGTATCGCCATTGGCGAGAATGAAAAGTCTCCAACATAATAACCCTAGGAAAACAGTTTCATAGGTAATGGACTAAATTTTGAAGAAGCATTGTCACACATAAAACGTTGGGAGAAGATACAGATCAACGGGTATGAATCACGTGAGAGAATACAATTTAGTTCAGAGACCCGAAATTAACATGAATAGAAATTGGAAACAAATTAACCACAAACTTTATTAGCTTTCTTCACACACACATAAATAAACACTTTTAATAGTAACACATTTAATAAAGCGATTTATTGGCGAATTTTAGTCAACAAAGCACACACATAAATAAACACACTTTTAATAGTAACACATTTAATAGTAAAATAAACACGCAAAAAAACTTCAGTCACTTCATTATGGGTGAGGCCAAAAACTTTTTATATCGTTCAGAATGTTTTGAAATGAATCATTTGTTAATCTTCTCATAAATTCAGCAAGATATGATTCCAAATACTGCCGCGCTGTTCCCCAATGTTTTTTGTTTCTCCATTTTGTGCTTCCCCACAGACTCTCAATCTTTTGGGTATGTACGGCAGTTTCTGGTTCAACAAAATTGTACTAGTGGTTCACTTTAAAATGGTCGAAACCCTCCTCTTCAAGTGTTGTGGTGCTGTAGCTTTTCCAAGAATCTGAATAAATCGTAGATCCTTCCTTGATATTTTCCTTGATGGCTTCTACAAATACGCTAAGGCTTCGGTTTGGTAGCGGAATCAGAAAACGTTCATTCATCTCCCGGCAGATACCACCAAATATCTACTGTTGCGGGAGAACGCGTCCCACGTGGTTTTTTAGCCTTGAGAACATGCTTTCATCTATTTCGACTATCAAATCGGGCCCTCCTATATTTTTTTTCGATCACGTTCCACTACAGAATTAATGCAGACTTCTCGCATATAACTGTTCCAGTCAACAACTGTATTATGATTCATTTCCAATTGTTTCTCGCACCATTTTACTGAAGTTAACTCTTCGCTCCAAATGTAATTAAATCTCACAACTGTCAAAAAATTCAAACGTGTTGATTGGAACCATGTCTCTTCACGAATACTCTTTTTGCTGCGGCAGGTTGAATCATTTCATCACCATCGAATGTCATTACAAAAATATAACTTCATTTCATGATTCCTAGCACACGTCTTATTTTCAGGCAAAATACCTTTATCTTGGAAAAGAGTACAGCTTCTTCTTCCGTTACTGATAAGTCCCGAAGTTTCGTCATGATTATAATCTCGGTATAAAAAAACTGCATGATTTTGTAGGTTAAAACTATTGTACAATTTAAACGCCAGTCTTTTAATTGCTGGAAGAATATGTTTACTGCATAGATCCCAATTAATCATGTCATTTCTGATAAAAAATAGGAACTTAATGAACAATTAATATCACGTAAATTGCAATTAATTAAACAAAACAGCTGAAAATGCGACTTACCATATTTGGCGATTTATCACTTGCACCCGGCTAACGGAAAAGTACCTAATGTTTTTATGATGTTTTAGATTTTGAAGCATTTCTTGTTAAGTCTCCTTTTTATAATAGCAAATGTTATTTAAATTCATTTCAGGACAGACCTCTGCATATTACTTTGCCATGAAGAAATATTTGACAATAATAAAGATGCAGAGGCAATGCCCATTGATTATTCTCAGGTAGATTTTTTCCTCCTTCAAATTATGCCATACAATATGAAAAACATTTGTCAAGTCTCTTGACAATTTAAAATAATAACTTCTACTTAGTTTAGTATTCCATTTTGTTTTTAACATTTTTGTATAATTTCAGTTTTGTGAAGATGATGTTGAAAAATTGCCCAAATCTCCACGATTTTTGGAACGATTGGCTGTACTTAATTCAGATGAATATTCAGAAAAATACATTAATTTGGTAATGTTATTATTCACTAAACATTTTTAAATTTTTCTTTTTTTCCCTTTTAACTCATTCTGTATTAACTTATCAAAACTAATATTTTGACGTATAGTATGAACATCAAGCTATTATTTATAAAAATCTTTCATAAAATCTTTTATATTATCCTTTTACTTTGAACAGTATACTGACAATAATACATTTAAATAATGTAAACAATGTTCTAGATACAGTGCTGTAAAGCCCCCCCCCCCCTTATTTTAAGAATGAAATCTTTGCAACTTTACTGGTGAAAAGCAAATTTGAGTAATTTAATTATCAAAGTAATTTAATAAATATAAAGCCATTAAAGATTATGTTTTGAGATAACATGATATTAAAACTTAAACCCTCCTATTACATAGGATATAAGATTTAATAATTATAAACAGACCTAATTCTCTATCATAACAGTTTAAATATGTAAGAGCCCAAATCTAAATGTTCCTCCTATAGAGTAATTTAGGGCTTATATAGCAGTAAAGGCCACATATCCTTTAGTGCTAACAACTTCAAGAAAATGCTCGTAATAAATATATATCTCTTCTGTGTAATCCTATTGCAGAACAATGCATTTTTGTTCCTGTTTTTTCATTCCTTAAAGGAAGAAATTTTTTAGCTATTCCTTAATCCTAAGCCTCTTCGAGCTACCTTAGCTGAGTGTCGGTTGAATGGCAGGATGCTGGAATTTGGTACTAGAGTCTGTGGGTTTGAGTACTGGTGCTGAATAGCCATTCAGGATTTCCTTTAAGCGGTAGGTCCCGGCCCAATTACCCCTAGTGTAGTAAAAAAAACAAACCATAATGCTCCCAACCAACCAACTTCAGCTACCTTAATCATCACTCCCATCACCATCAGAGGTGAAACTGGGACTGCATAAAGCCTCTTTTATTTGACTGAAAGCATGATAATCATTTGGAAACAGATTAGACTGTCGGGGGGTGTTAAAAGATGTCCAAACCATGGTTGTTATAATATTTTATTTATTGTGGCTGCTAGATAGAGATGTACATTGTCATAATTCAACATTTTGACAACATATAATGCATTGTTAAAAACAGATTTCGATTTCTTGTTTAAGCATAGCATTACATTGCATTGATCTCTGGCAATTAGTTTTTCTGAAATGTATCACAATAGGACCCTTCATATTGTAATAGATGGTCAGCTTGATAATTTTGACTGAAGGATGTCATTTTGATTTCATCTTTACTGCACAAGTCACATTTTCAATAGAAGTCTTGTCTGTGGCTTTTCTCTGTTATGGATATATCTCATTGCCTGTGATTATAATTGTCTTTACTTGATCTCTCAGACTTGAATTTATGCAATAAATGATTTATTCCAAGCTTGGTATGATGAGTAGAAAAATTAATATGTTGGTGATGCTTCAGTGATACTGTAATATTTAAAGTTGAGTTTCATAATATATAGCATAATAAAAATATTATGCAACTTTTACACTTTCTTTTCAGGCCCCATATGCTAATAGGTCTGCTGTGTGTGTTCAAAAGCAATTTTCCCTTCATCGGACGTACATCATTTTCCGTTCTTTAGGTTTAAGACATTTAGTTGTTGTTGATGACAAGAATCAGATTGCTGGAATAATTACTCGTAAAGATTTGATGGGCTTCAACATAGAAATAAAGCTGCTAAATGTAATGAAACAGCGCTATGAAATAGATGAATAGCTGATTACTTAAAATGCATCTGTGTTTTTTCTATTAAACTTTTAAGAAATGTAGCAGGGTATTTGAAATGGTAAAGTATTGCTATTTATTGCATTTAATTTATGAAAAGTAAGTCTTGACTGTAAAAGTAATTATATGGGGAAAACATTTTTCCTATAAAGATTGTTTTTGTGCAGGTGCTAATATTTTTGAATTATCTAGCAATATTTTAAATCTGTTGATATTTTACCCTAAATTTATTGAAGTTATAACATTATGATTTGTAGGCTTCCATGCCAATATTCTCTTGAATGAAACTAGAATTTCAGCCAGAAAATGTAACCATATTTTCTTGTATAGTGTTATTTTTATAAGAAATGTTTTTAAGAAAAGTAAACCTTTTTTTGTTGATAATAGTATTCTGTTGCTTCTATGTTTAATCAGATTGTTTTGTGGATTTCACAAATATGATCTTGTGAAAATTCAAATGGAACCTCTCTGTAGGAGTATCCTACTTCTCAACTAGGCCTTTGTACAATATCTTACTGCTGTGTCAAAGACCTAAATTTTTCCGTTAGGAAAATTAAAGGGAAGTTTTTAATAAGATCTTAGAGAAAACTGCCATAAATTTAAAATTATTTTTATAAGATGCTCTCACATATCTTCATACTGAGATTAACTTAAAGTCAAGTCATACAAACTATCAGCTGTAAGATGGCTGAATGGCTTAGTGTTTCCTTTGGGTAATAGAGTTTAGGCACTGAATATCATGGTTGACATGTGTTTGTTACCATTTGGTGCGGGCCCTTTTTCCTCCATAAAATTCCTCTCAATATTCTCCTGACGAAATTATATTTTTATATTGCATGCAATATATTTATATGTATTTTTATAATTTTAGTATGAATTTTAATGGGATTCTCAATAAAATTGGGAAAATAAATGTAGATATTTACATATACTTTTCACAATGTGTCTTGTAAATATGATATAGTTTAATTTGATACAGACTGAGATATGTTGTTGTAGTATTTTTGACCCTTTTATTTTCATAAATAAAGTGATTGTTATGATATTATGTATGTATTCTTGCTTACAAGATACTCTCAAAATTTCTTTGCTGGGTGACTTATCTGCAGTTGTTTCAGCTTGCAAAATTTTAAATCTTTGTCATATCTGAGTGGGAGTTATTTAGAAGGCGATATTGCATCTAAAATGAGTGATCAAGGTGTTACCTTATCACACAAAGCTCACTTGTGCTCGTTGCACAAGTATGAGACAGGACAATGAAGGTTGTACAGCTGCTGAGAATTGCGTAAATTGCAAAAGAGACCATACTGCTTTCTCTAGGACATGCCCTAAGTGGGTATCACAAAAAATATATACAGGTAGCAAGGATAGAACTGAGGGTTTTGTATTTAAAAGCCCACAGACTAATTGCACACCTAAACAAGGTTTTAATTATCCTACCGCTGTTAATTGGTAATGTCTTCTGTGGTAATTAGTTATATCAATAACCTCATTAACTGACACATCCATACCTGACAATAACATTGTAGTTGATTCTGAGAGAAAGCTATACCATGAATTTCCAACAACTTAGAAAAATTTGCTAAAACAAAACCCATACTCATCGGATCTGAATGAATTAAAACATATGCAAAAATGGTCTTGTCTCCAAAATTTAATCCCTCGGTTTAAAAATTCTTGATTTAAAAAAAAAACAAATTTGGTTATCTTATGTTTATTTTTAATATTTGCATTTTCTTTTTTTTTTTGGGGGGGGGGCATATTTTGACTGTTGAAAAAAAATCCTTGTTACAATTACATATGTTCCAACCATGATATGTAATTTTATCTGTCTTTATTCTATAGTATTACAGCATCTTTCTTGACTCTATTGGGCTTCGTGTTGTAATGATCAATGAACATTTTTGAAAGTTTATTTGCTTTTCCTGTTTATACTTATTCTCCAAACTGTATAAAAATATCAATCCTTACTTTAAATTCTGTTGTTTGGTGCAGTATGTATTAAGTTGAGTTTAAGCTATAAAAATTAAACGAACCCTTTCAATTTTGAAATGTCTGGAAATTTAGACTTATCCTTTTGTCTATCAATCTGCAATAATGATTTGAAATAATTCGTTCACATATTGACACAGGAACAAAAAACTTTTTTTTTCAAATGCTGTTAAAATTGACACAGCTGACTATATTGGCTAGATTTTATACTTTGTTTTACCAAGGTGGTTTTTAGGGATATGTCTGGTAAAATTTTATGTTTCAAATACTGCAACGATTTAGTTAAGTGACAAGTAGGTAATGTTCAATACAGCAGAACTCGCTCTAATGTAATGGGGACGGCAGTACGTTTGATATTAGGCAAAGATGGAAGAATATTGGAGGGGGAAATTGATTCGTAGGAAAACATCCTACTAGCTTCATTGCTCCTTATAATAAACAAACAACTAATATTCTGTACATTCTCCCTCAAGGGGTTTACCTTCTTAAGGTAAACACGGGTGTCGCAATCCCGAGGTACCCCAGCGAACTGTTGCTCTAGGGATGCGACATCGATAACAAAACATCGATGTTTTGAAACATCGATATTCGATATTAAAACATCGATGATTTTAAACATCGATGTTTTAGAACATCCAATTTTTAAAACTGGTTTAGTAATGTCTAACATTAATGTTACTTCGGTTAGTCGTGTGTGTGTGTGAGGGGGGGGGATTTAATTTTACCCTCTGATTGGGCTGACACAAATGACAATAACTAGGTTGTTTTTGCCTTGGGCTACATAGATGACTTCAAAATTCTCGTTGTAAATATCGCCATGTTTTGCCTTCAAATGTCCAGATAAATTCGTGGTATTGCCAGAAGTTTTGAGGGACTCGAGACAAATATTGCATTTCGCCAATTTGTTAGAGGTTTTGCAAAAATACTTCCAAACGGTACTTTTGGGAGGCATTTTACTAATATTAACGTCAACTTATATAAAACCAGAACAAAACAAAAACTTAAATGGCTGCTCTCGTGTATATACTATTTGTAAAATAAAACCCCATGGAATTTTCTGGAGTGTCAGGAGCATTCCAAGCGCTCTGATTGGTTCATTGGTTGTTGATTGCCATTTGTCTGTTTGCTAAGGAATCGTTCCCCCTTTTGTATTCGTCCTTTTCAGAATTCAGACTTACATTTACTGATTGTGAAAATTATGCTACGTGGTAAATTTTTTTATTATGGTACATTTTCATTAAAAAAAAAAACATCGAGACAACGTAAAACATCGAGCACAAAACATCGGCTTCAATAAATCGATGTTTAAAACATCGATGTTTTTATCTAAATATCGATGTTTTGAAAGCATTGACATCGATGCCGCATCCCTATGTTGCTCCTTTCCGTTTTCTCCTCCCTTCTGCTTATTCCTTTATCTCCCCCTCGTTGTGTATGTACATTCCACATAGACTGTCAACAGATCATTTTTGGTTTTTAATAATGACTTTCTATGTCATGAAGGTATGCGGAAAGCTGCCCTCAAGTATCAGTACCCCAGTAAAAGAATCAAAATCGGTGAACTAATGTGAAAAGTTTTAACTTTAGATACAGTTCCGTGTGTGACGGGGGAAAGGGGTATAGGTTTGCATATGATACTATACCGCACTCAGAGATGTAACTCGCCTCATTTCTTTGACGTACTTAACTTTCCCCTCTTCTGGAGTTCGTATACCAACATAACCCATCCCCTCACCCCCTGAAAAGGAAAATGGGGGACATGGTGTTTCCTAGTAGGTCAACTAATGGATACGTTTCCAACACTTTATAGGAAATTAGAAGCCCGAAGACTTATGGAATTTGGATATCCTAAGCCGTTGCATTTGCCCTCGTCAAATGCTTTCCGTATAATAAAGTATCGTCAAAAGAAATATGTTACAATATATGATGATCCGATTGTCGCTATTAACATAATGATGAACAATTCGAAATATCAAGTGCCTTTAGCGCTTTGGGTTATCCATTTCACGTATTTTACTGGTTATCATCACAAATACATGTTTACAATAGCTATTGTAAAGTATCCCTTTTCCAAACGTGTGTGAATGCCACTGGCAGTGTGTTGAAAAAGATAGCATGGGCCTTTAATACTTCATCAGGACATATTTTCCTGTATGAAATAGCCATACATGATGAAATTTGAAACATGCAATATTCAATCAGCAACATGTCCGAAGCGCATGACAATTCGACATATCCCTGGTTAGACATTTAGGTCGGAAAGTGGCTCTCTCTTTAAAGCTCATTTCATCATGAAACTGTGTAAGAGGGAAAATGTTTCGAACGAGAAATTTTTATATTCGGTGTATGGCGCAAATTGTTCTGAGTTACATTATTAAATACTCGGAAGAAATTCTTTGAGCCCTCGCAACAATTGCTCTGAGTGAGACGGATGGGCTGAATTTAGAAACTGGTGATCAGACGCATTTCTTAATGTTATAGGTCATGTTAAAGCGACGCATAGCGCAAGGCTTCCCAGAGGGAAAGAGTGTTTGCTTAGTTAAGTGTAAAAAGGGTGAAGAAGAGGATATGATCCAAAGAGCAGAACAAGAGTATGATTTTGCAAACTCGATTACATTAACGCGCAAATGCCAATACATTGATGAGTGGGTCGATAAAATAATTGACTCTTGCAATAAAAAAAATTGCAGTTGAAGAAGGAGACAACGGCAATCTACAGTTTATGCCGTGCTTACTTAAGTACTTGAAAGATTTTTTGGAAAGATTGCTTTTGTGGTCAGCCGTCATGCATCCTATTTTCGGTTATGGTTCCAAAACAAGCAGTAGTGCCACCGTTGAGGGGAATTTCAACATTCTAAACACCGCGTTTCTTCTACGAAAAACTTCCCCAAAGAATTGAAACATTTATAGATAATAATCTAAAATATAAAGAAGGCCGTTTGAAATTACTGGCAGCAGCAGAATCTAGGTAATTTGAAAAACACAATAAGGTTTCGAATGATACTAAAGACGTGGAAAATATAAAAACCATTGATGAATGTAAAACCCTAAAGAATTTAGATTTATCGTAAAACCTCTTCCCCTAATTTAACAGTTGGTGTAGCTTGCAAAAATGGGCATGATCCTTTGGGATCACACCAGTGTTGTATATGTGGTGCTGCTGTACATTTGTTTTTGCGGTGTTCTTACCCAACAGAATCCGAGGATGGTTATGAGCAGAAAAAAATATGCACAAAATGTCACAAGGAAAAAGTTCTAACCAACGAAGACAGTTTTCGAAAATTGGAGAGGCCATGCACTTCCACAAAAGCGCAGCAGATATTCTTACCTAGAGCCACAGAGAGAATTTGAAATTGTCGATTTATCTTCCAAAAAAAGCCTTGACGGAAATTGTCACATTTCGCAACGGGAACTTAAGTCTTAAACCCGTTAATTCCAAGGATTTAAACATATTTCTGTCAAATACGTGTGCATATGATGCATTATTTCAGATAATAGTTTGTGCATTTGTCGACAGCGAGGTATATAAATCATATGCTGTGGAATTCCTTAGTCCAATAGGATTTTTCACATTTCTTTTAGACATAGCAAGAGAACGCATTACGAAACGGACATATGATATTCGTGCACTAATATTGAAAAGCTTTTGTCCTGGAACAAAATTACCGAACGGTATTTATAAATTAAAATGTGAGACAGCACTAAAGAAAGCAACTGAAAATATTTTTTCTGTATGGTCATCTGTTCAAGAACAATCAACGTATCGTGTAATCACATGTAAACAAAAATATAATATAAATCGCCCAGTTATCTCGATAATTATTTCGAGAGTAAGATCTAGAAAATATGAATGGAGAATTAAAAGACATGGAAAGGCACTGTAAGGAGTCCTCGAATGACGAAGTTTGCAAAGGCAAGAAAAAAGGAAAATATGTAGTAAATATATATTATCTATGAATTGAATTAATACTCACAGTTTCAAAAAGTAGTATTAACTTACTGCATGCCTTAAAATTGCCATTACATGAAATTCCTGTGAAAATAGGTATTTCAAATCAAGAATTCGAATTAAGAGATGTAGTTAGCTACCATGGAAATTATATGTCTCAGGATGAAATCTGTCACCATTTTGCGCTATTAAACGCCCGAACGAACAATGGAAAGTTAATAATGACATGCATACAAAAAGAAAGAATTGTCAACGACACAAGTTAGTATCCTAACAGTGTGTAGTGTATGCAGTGTGATTGATATATGTAGTTCATATTTAAAACCCTACTTAGGGTAAATCTTTTAAATGTGTCTCCAAAACGTACTTAATTGTTTGCTGGAGATTTCTTAACTCTGTATTTGATGCATTTAAAATAATTTTTATTTCTGATAGTATGTAAGTTTATATTCATAAATTATTATTTTCCTGTTGTTCTTATTTTAGTGAATTTTTAATTTCCTACGTTTTAATATTTCCAGTTCGTTTTAATAGTTTTTTGCATTATATACATGTAAATGTATCCATATATAAAACCTTTGCTCACTGAATGTAAATATTTCATGTCTACAAGAAATTGAAATTATAAAATAAAGAAGTTTTTGAATATTATACTTTTTTGTGTCACTTTATAAAAGGCTTAATTTATGGTGCTTTTACCTTTTTCTTTTTTTTTTAAAGGACTATATAGTAGTTTTTTTAAAGGACTATATAGAGAATCTTAATTTGTGTTTATTTTGATTTACCCTGATTAATAATCACTTTCTGTTGAATTGGGCTAATTAATCACAAATTATATAATTTGAAAAACTATAATTGAAAACTTGTTGAAAAAAAATATTCACAGCTTGCCTTTCTTCTACTTGTAATCTACTCAACTTTCTTTTTAAATTTTCAGTAACAGATAATTTTCTTTAGGAGGCATGGCAATCAACTAAAAAAATTCCATATATTTTAAATATGGTGATGCACAAATTTAAATATTTTATGAAATAATATGCAGTTTTTTTCTCTGTGATAACGAATAACTTATCTTTATACGTTACTACAACGTATGAAGAATACTTTTTAAACGCAATAAACTAGTCCACTGTAAATACGTCAAAAAGAAATAATATAATTTGATGTTAGTGGCTAGCGACACATCATTTATATCGCAGAAATTATCCCATATCGTGGAGTCTAGTTTTGTATGTAATCAAAATAACTTTCAGAGCTCAGCCATAGTAATAAATAACGAAAGGCGCAGACAGACGCAGGATCTAAGCCTTTGCGTTTCGAAACTCTGATCTGACATACAACTGCCCCTTTACGGAGAAAGAGTTGGAGTGTTGCCTTCGCCGGACGCGAATGACTCTCCGGGTCCCGACGGCATTAGTTGTGCTACGTTACAGCATCTCTCTCGCAGCTCATTCCGTAATTTGCTATATGTATTTAATAGAATCTGGGAGGAACATACTTTCCCGACCTCTTGGCGTAGGGCAATAGTCATTCCCTTGCCTAAGTCTGGAAAGGATGCTACTAACCCTAAGCATTACCGTCCGATTGCACTCACAATCTGTCTGTATAAGCTGCTGGAACGTATGCTGAACAATCGATTAGTTTATGTTTTAGAAACCCAGCTTTGTCACCTCTACAAAGTGGTTTCCGGCGTGGGCAGTCCACGATAGATTATATAATTGCCTTAGAATCTTATGCTCGGAATGCCCTTGTCAGAAGAAACTATCTAGTGTCAGTCTTCGACATCGAAAAGGCCGGACGTGGCGATATGGTATCCTATGGAACCTTGATAATAACTTTTGTGGTCATTTGCTGATTTTCATTGAGAACTTTCTGTCACTGCGGAAATTTCAAGTTCGCAATGGTTCCACACTTTCCGATGTTTACATTCAGGAAGAGGGCGTTCCTCGGAGCAGTGTACTAAGTGTTGCACTGTTTTCTTTTAAAATAAAAGAAATTTTACAGTGCTTACCACCATCTGTTTGTGGTAACCTATATGTTGATGATTTACAGATTTCCTTCCAAGACAAGGATATTTACATAGAGCGACAACTGCAAACTACAATCTCTCGCATGATAACATGGTGTTCGAGAGTGGTTTTACCTTCTAGGCTTACAAAGCCTCTTGCGAACATTTTTGTAAACGCAGAGGTTTGTATCCTGACCCGCAGATTTACCTTGGTGATTCAGCAATCACCGTGGTGGACTTTTCTCGCTTTTTGGGAGTATTGTTTGACAGAAAGTTAACTTTCCTTCCACGTGTAATACATCTGCAGAGGAAGTTTCAACAAGCCCTGGACTTGATTAAGTTCTGTCCAGTACGTCGTGGGGAGCTAATCGGTCTACTGTGATGCGAGTTTATTGTGCAGTCATTCGATCGAAATTGGATTATGGATGTGCCTTATACGGTTCCGCTCGCTTTCCTCTTCTACAGAAACTAGACACCATCCATCACTCCGCCCTTCGAATCTTTTCTGGTGCTTTCAGAACGTCGCTAATTAAGAGCTTAAATGTCACGTGCGGCGAGCCTTCTTTACCATCTATTCACAAGCAATTGTTTCTTCAGTTGTATTTTCGTATACTTTCGCATCCTGCTTACCCACTCCATTCTGTTCTTGATAGTCTGTTTAACCGACTTTACCAAAATCGACCATCTTGTATATCAGCATTCGGACTTCGCATGAGGACGTTCCTTTCTTCGTCGTCTCTCTGTGATATGGATGTCATACTGCCACCGACTTTACCTTTTCAACCTTTGTGTAACCACAAGATTTCGTACTTGCGCCCCTTCCGTGGTTTCGTAAAGATAAGCACAGATCCTGTCGTTTTTCGCCAGCTTTTTGCGTCTCGACTCGCTAGTTACCTGAATTATGTTGATGTTTATACTGACGTCTCAAAAACAGGAGATCATGTTGGTTGTATCTACGTCTGTAGCAGAGACGTAAGAAGCTACACACTTCCCGACTGTAATTTTTTTTCTTGTCTTCTCAGGAGAGTTCGTAGCAGTACACGAAGCTTTGAAGTACATATTTCACCAGAGAGGTAGACTTTTTATATTGTACACAGAATCCATCAGCGTATTATAGACTTTGGAGAATGGGGAAATTTCCCACTCCCTTTTATCTTCGGTGTTGGATTTGTATCGTCGCCTCAGTCGTCGTGGCTTCAGTGTGTTCTTTTGCTCGGTGCCGGGTCATGTGGGCATATCAGGTAACGAAAAGGTAGATGATGTGGCTAAAGGTGCCGTGTATCGTCTACATCAGCCTATTCCTATCACTGATATGATGTCCGGTGCCAAAAAGATAGTTTTGCATGAGTGGCAGTTAGATTGGAATCTGCAAGTCGATAACAAACTAAGACAGGCAAAGCCATTCATAGGTACTGGGCCATCTGCTCCACTGCGCCGTGCAGAAATCATACTTACACGTTTGAGAAATGGACACTCCCATTTGACACATCGGCATTTGTTGATGGGCGAGGATACCCCTGTTAGTGAACGCTGTCAGTCTCCACTTTCAGTGTCACGTATGACGTCTTGCCCCACTCTACAACTCCACTATAATAGCTTTTTTGGTTGCAATTTACCCAATCTGTCGGATCTGCTGGGATTACCCCCACCCCCACCCTTCTCTATTTGCCCTTTTATTTTCTACTAACTGTATACACAGTCTTTGCTTTTGTCATTGATTTTACTGTTAAACTTTTAGTGCTTTTTACCTTTTTATAAATCCCAGTTCATATCATTGAATCTTTTTTATCAGTTTTATCATTTTTATTTTTTCAGTTCATCGTTTTTATCATTTTTATATATGATTACTTTTTATATATCATATTTTTACACATAATTTATATCACCCTTTTGTATCAAATTTTTCCCATTTGCACGTATTTTTATTATCAAAAAGTGTTGGTTTTTAATCTGTAATTTCCGCTGTTCGTTTCAAACTGGCAATTTTTATATGTCTCACTGGCAATTTTTATATTTTTATATGGCTCTCGTGTTTTGTTTGGACCTTGTGCCATTAAACCCCAAACAGCCAGCCAGCCATCCAACCAGTGTACATAATATTTTTGACTTATTAATGTGAAGGTCCTCTAGACGTAAACCTACCAATGGTCAATGCTTACTCTTCGCTCAATGCTTACTCATCTGTTCGTGGTAACCTATATGTTGATGATTTGCAGATTTCCTTCCAAGACAAGGATATTTACATAGAGCGACAACTGCAAACTACAATCTCTCGCATGATAACATGGTGTTCGAGAGTGGTTTTACCTTCTGGAACCTACCCTTTACAATCTCTATAATGGTGATGATCTCTATAACAGTTTTCACCCTTTACAATGTCTATTTGGCAGGAGAAAATATTCTGGTAAGCATACCGTAAGACTTGTGACTGCAGGGGTAACTTTGTGACACATAGTAATTTTTTCATATTTCGGATCTTGCGCCGCGCCCGTGATACCGAAAATGCAAAGAACAGCGCCAACAGCTTGTCCGACATACAGAGATAACTAGTGGTCAGTGTCCGAAGCTTCTGCGCGCCATTTGTCTTTGCTGGCCAGTGTATTGTTCAAACCTGTTGTCAAGCTATTGACTCAAACTTCGGAAACTTAGTTTGGCTGCTGAAGGCTAACACCTTATGCAGCCAACTACCACAGGTTAAATATTTTTTATTTTGAATATGTTGGTTAGATTGTAAAGCAATCTAACTTTTCTGTAGTGATATTTCCGAGAGATATGATAACATAACTTAAATATCGAAAGGTGATGGGTTACTTTGTGACACATTGACACTGTCACAAAATAACCCACAAAGTCAACCCACCTCCTCCAGCCGCCCGATGTTGCATTTTTCCGTCCTCTAAAATACCACTGGAGAGAAAGAAGTATTAACTATCTGGTAAAAAACTACCCGAGGGAACAGAATGTGCCGAAAGACAAATTTCCTCATCTTCTCAAAGAGCTGATGACTGCCCTGGGCACCCGAAGACTCTGTGATGTCAAAGATATAGTAGATAAAGCTATCCAGTATTTGTAATAGGTATATAGAATTGTGTATCAAGCTTTTGATAAGCGTTTTACTGTCTAACTTTGTGTCAAGTATTTTTTCTTCTTGGATTTCAAGGCGAACACACAGATGTCACAAAGTAGCCCCAACTCGGCGGGGCAACTTTGTGACACATTTTAGCTTTAATTTCTCAATGGTAATTAAAGATCTGGGGAAGCGCAATACATTACTACGTAAGGAAAGGATATACCAATGTTTTGCAATTATACGTTTTGGGCTACTTTGAAAACTGATCGGCTGGCACAGAAAAAGCTTAAAATCCGTCACAAAGTAACCCCATCTTACGGTATTTAATAAAGTTAATTGCTTTAAGGGGACACATACCTTTTAAAGGCCAAGAGCCTCGACAAACGTATCCCTATTTTCATTCAACAGTAGTTACTAAAATAATTTATTCAGATATATGAAAATTTTAAGGTGAGTTAAACACTCTTTCTTCATTATAAATAGGGCTCTCAGTTTTATCTAGCTTGAAGAGAAATTTTTTAATTGTTTAAAATTTTAACCATTGTTTTTTTCATTGTTATGCCATTTTGCACATGATATCACCAAAGAGTTGGATAGAACACCCTGAAATTTTATACACGGGCAATATAAACAAGTATCATTAAAATGGCCTACTATTATGTCATTCCTGCCATAAAAATTTTAATTACAGTAAAATTTATGAAATTTTTTTTCGAAATTTAAAATTTAAAAAAAAAAACCTTTTTTGCTATGAAGAATTTTGATTTCCTAGTAGTTCATTTTAAATATATATTACACAACATAATTTTAAAACTGAAAAATTATGTATATTCATTAATATACGGACGCAAGTCTGGGCGCGTTGCCATAATAATGAAAAAAACAATGGTTGAAATTTAAAAAAATTAAAATATTTATCCTCAACGTTGAAAAAATTGAAAGCCATATTTATAAAAAGAAAAAGTGTTTAACTCACAGTAAGATTTTCATATTTCTGAATAAATTATTTTAGTAACTACTGATGATTAAAAATAGGGATATGTTTGTCTAGTCTCTTGGCCTTTAAAAGGTATGTATCCCCTTAAGCCGTTATGAGTCATTGTTTTCTGCCTTATTTATGTGTTATGCGTTTAAAACTGATCGATAAGAAGCATAGATTGATCACTTGCGATGTCCTCAAATTTATTTATTTTTATTGGTGGATAAACATCTCAAACAATTTAAGTAAAGCTGTTTGATGACCGTATTCATTAGTATCCAAAATTAGAAAATTTTTCATATGGCTTTAAAGATATGTATTCGTGTGACTTTTAAATGCTTTATTTATGTTAAACAGCGAAATAAGCTTTTTGGTATTCAGCGTGTTTTACCTTGTGCTCTATAATCACCCCCTTGCCATTAATCATTCTTTTTCCTACTCTTTCATTTGGGAATTTAATTTGAGTTAATTACACTAGTAAATTGTATTAATTTACAAGGTATTTAAAAATAAGCCTTCAAAATGGAGCACTGCGGTTAGAGAGAGTGAAACCTTTGGAGAAATCGTTTCTTAAAATGACCTGCAAAAACGTATGAGGAGGAAAACCTAATTTCGATCTCAGATGTTACGGTCATGATATCGAGATCTGAAATTTCGGGGATAGAAATGAATTTAGAGACCTGTTTAATCATCCATTTTGACTATTCTAATAATCACGTTAAATTTGTTTTATCGTGCTGTCATGCATGTGGGGTTTAGCTACATAGGGGTAGCGTCGGAGTGGGGGGGGGACGGAGGAGGAACGTGCCCCCCCAACTTAACTTGAAATAAATTAAAATGTTAATAGAAGTTCAGTTAAAATCAGAAAATTGTAGAAAACATTTGAGAAAGTTGGTTTTTTTTTCGCCTTTTCAAACTGTGAAACTGAAGATTCCAATTATGTCTTTAGCTCTAACATAGTTTTTAACGATGATATGATCCATAACGAAAATTCGATGCTATATTTTTTTTCTTATTTTATTTATATTAGATTTATTTTTCTCATTGTATAACTTTTGAATGTTACTCAAACATCAATTCTATTATTATTCAATTTTAAAAAAAGTAATAATTTATATTTTAAAGACCGTCTGGTAGTCAATGCGCTGAGGAGGGCCTTAACTGAATTCAATTCGTGCCCCCCCCCCCCCTTCCAAGTTAGAAGACGCTACGCCTATGTTTACTTGTGGTCGTCATAAGAACTGTTATACAAAGAGCCCTTGACAGTTCTTTCCACCTTGCACCTCCTGTAGGATATATATCTTAGTCTCTAATAGCATTACGAAAACAGTGGTTGTCTTGTATTAGGAAACTCAAGTGAACATCTGTTGGAACTAAATATTATGTCCCAAGTACACTCATGGACAAAAAAATTAGCGCACCAAGAAATAATTGCGGGATCGTAACGAAACTTGCAACGGAGGTACATGTCGGGGAGATATGCAAATGATTAGTAATGCAGCGTGATTGCGCATTACGTATAGCCGGTAGAGGGCGTTGAACATCGTACTCTGTGGAGTATAAAACAGGTAACCAAAGCTTGTTTGAGTGTGCTGAATCATTTACAAAGGAAGAGCTGAGATAGAAATGACATTACGCCGTGTTCGAAGACAATATAAGCAGTTGTCGCAGTTTGAGAGGGATGATCGTCGGGATGATGGAAGCTGGGTGGTCAGCTAGGCGAAGTAGCTCGTCAATTAGGCCGCTCTGATTGTGTTGTGAGGAGGTGTTGGGACCAGTGGACCCGAGAGATGTCATGTACACGAAGACCAGGCTCAGGACGCCCTCGACAGACCAGTCGTCGAGAAGACCGCCACATCGTAAGAAATGCACGCGTACAGCCAACTGCTTCATCGGCCGCCATCCAGGCACAGGTAGCACCTTCACTAGGGGCATCTGTGTCTCCTCGAACCATACGAAGGCGCCTGGCTGAAGGACAGGTATCGCGGCGCCCATTACGTGTGCTGCCCTTGACGCCCACCCATCGACGCCTCCGTTTGGAGTTTTGCCGCGCACGAGGAAACTGGACTGCAGCGGAATGGAACCAGGTCGTCTTTAGCGACGAATCCAGATTCAATCTCGGCAGTGATGACAATCGTGTTCATGTGTGGAGAGCCCGTGGTGAACGCTTCAATCCTGCCTTTGCTGTACAGCGACACATCTCTCCCACAGCTGGTGTGATGGTATGGGGTGCCATTGCCTACAATACACGGTCACCCCTAGTATTGTTCCGTGGCACCATGACAGCCCAGCGGTATGTTCATGAAATCCTGCAACAACATGTGTTGCCACTCATGCAACGGCTCCCAGGAGCCATTTTTCAACAAGACAATGCTCGGCCTCATACGGCAAGGGTGTCACAAGACTGTCTCCGCACTGTTACTACCCTTCCTTGGCCTGCCCGATCCCCAGATTTGTCTCCAATCGAGCATATCTGGGATCATTTGGGACGACGAGTTGGACATCCCACGAGTTTGAACGAACTAGAGGCAAGGTTACAGCAAATATGGAACGAAATGTCTCAAGACATCATGCAGAACTTGTATGACTCAATGCCCGATCGTATCGCATCGTGCATTCGCGCTATAGGGGGTCCAACGGAGTATTAACTCTTTCGTTCTTTTGCCTTTTTCTCTGAAATAAATTATCCTTTTTCTTTGATTTTTTTATCATTTACTTATATCAAAGTAGTCATTACGTATGTAAAATTTCGTTTCATTTTGACGACTCCTTCTTGGTGCGCTAATTTTTTTGTCCATGAGTGTATTTACTTGTATGTATGTATATTTTCTTGGGAAAAATGAATTGATTTCTTGAAATATTTGTTGCAAAAGACGAGTAGTTGATTTCTAACCACCTCAGTTTGAATTGGTCAGGTGAGGGAAGTCCCGTTAGATTTCTTCTAACGGGATTTCAATTATCTCAATCTGAGTTTTAACCTTGGGGTCATTTGATTTTTATCATGGTTGCATCTGTTAAATAAATCTTCGTGCTTCAAATCCACGAAATTTTCCTAATTTGTGTGGTTCTGTTTTAAAACTAATCCCTCCTTAGGAAATGAATAGATAAAAGTTAGGTCACTTAATAAAAAGTAATAATTTACTGAAAGAATTAAAGCTTATATTAGAAATCATATAACAACTCGAAAAGACTCTCCAACTTTTGAAAATTGTACATACTTTATTTAAAACGGATAAAGGATATTTTGGTAGCTCTTCAATTAACAAGTTGCAGTGCCAGGACCTCGTCATTAGGGGGAAGAAGCATGTAATATGTCAAATAAAGCGATATTTTTTTTAAGTAAAGGGAAGATCATTATAGGGGATAAATTTAATCAAAATTTGTGTAAATGTCCTGTTTATAAATCGTTGTGTGAGGGGTTTTATTGACAATAGATTGTAACTGCTATTTATAAGCCTTTTTTCCCCCATGTGACAGACACTTGTCATTTTTTTTACATTACCCAACAACACCGAGGCGAAATCTTGTTAGCTTTTTTATTATGGGAGCACCATTTTGGTTAGCCATTATTCATGCCTATGAGGGGATAACACGAGAACATCCAAGCCTTATCCGGAATTTGAACCCAAGTGACGCAAACCAATACAGTTCTTCGCTCCAAGGAAACAATTTAAAACAATAAAAGAATTTTTCCGATGGTTTTTAATTGGCAACGGATAGCACCAACGAAAGATCACTTAGCATTTATAAGAGTAGCAAAAGTCACTAAATATAAATTATTTGTGGAAGTTTCAATGATTTGCTATTTATAAGCTTTTTTTTTCCCATGCGGCAGACACTTGTCATTTTTTTGACATTACCCAACAACACCGAGGCAAAATCTTGTTAGATTCTTTATTATGGGAGCACCATTTTGGTTAGTCTACATTAGCGCCCTTTACACGTACGCTCTTTCCCGCATGAAACCACGATCCCGCGCGATTGAGTGCAGGTGTGAAGGTGTCGGAGAGGAAGGGAAAGCTGCTTTAGAGCGTACTGCAAGTTTTCCCGCTCTCAATACCGTACGCTCCAAGCACTCCAAGAGTGTACGTGTATAGCGCCCTTTACACGTACGCTCTTTTGCGAGTGCTTGGAGCGTGCGTGCAATCCCGTACGCTCCAAGCACTCGCGAAAGAACGTACGTGTAAAGGGCACTATTGCTCCCTATGAGGGGACGACACGGGAACATCCAAGCCTTACCCGGAATTTGAACCCAAGTGACACTAACCAATGCAGTTCTTCGCCCCAAGGAAACAATTTAAAACGATAAAAGAATTTTTCTTATGGTTTTTAATTGGCATCGGATAGCACTAACGAAAGATTACTTAGCATTTATAAGAGTAGCAAAAGTCACTAAATATAAATTCTTACTTGTGGAAGTTTCAATGATCTGTATGTCAGCTTTTACTTCACGTTACGCTGAATATTTACTACTTGGATATGGAATTGAAGTCTACAATACGTTAGAATAAAGTCCATAAACTTATGTAAGTTCAGATTTAGAGTAAACTACATCATATAATGGCAAATCATAGGTATGTTGTTTTTGTTGTTGTTGTTTCTTATGCTCCCTGGCTGGAAGGTCCAGACCAAGTCCATATAGGCTACGGGCTGAAGTGTGCGGCTCCGGTTTGAAATAGCAACACAAGGGTTGTAGTCCGCCTTAGCTAGTTACCACCTCAATTTTAACCGAACACCCGCAGGGTGACATCTGGGGGTATCGTACCCTCTCACACCCTCTCTGACCTCATAGAGGGATTTTCTGGTCTACAGATTTGACGTGCCCATATCCAGCCTAGACACTGAGGTATTTAACGGCGCGCGCAGGGATTCGATCAGAGCACCCTCAGCATCGAAAGCCAGCACGTTACCGCAAAGCCACCTCAAGCCCAATCATAGGTATATTGGCATAAAATGAATATAACTGCACTTTTCATTAGAATTCTTCCCTCATGTTGTTCAAATCTCTAAAGTTAGCGTCAATAGGTCTTCTAACGTTACTTGATTCACAAAAATCATTGAAAACAGTATTTGTCAATGGATCTTTAAAAACGAATCTGTGAAATTGTCTTGGTATTATTTTCAGTTCACACGGTGGCTAAATGACTGATAAGGTACTAATGATTAATGTTTTACTATTTTAATCAACATTTGTATTTCAATAGGGAATTTCTTATAAACTAAAAATAGTTTTGAAATGAATTGGCTTTCAATTTTATTCCCATGCAATACTGAAGAAGCTTTTATATAAATTTTATTAATTTTTAATTAAAATTGTTTTACAAAATCCTCAAATTTTAATGATTCGTAATATTGATTACAATATATATATATACAGGGTGATTTTTTTTAAACTGACAGTACTCAGAGACATCTGTAGCGCGATCTATCAGCCGGAATTCCACCAAAATTGATAGAGGGACTAAGGACGACATGGGAAAGAGTTTTCCCTTGGAAAAAAAAATTAGTACCAAAAGTCACCGACAGGGGAAGATATGGCGCTCTTGTTGTAGGCGCACCCGAGAATTTACATAAAAGGCAAGTAAAACATCAAAATACAAATTCACGACTATGTAGTCGACAGCAGCGACAGTATTTCGGGCTATAAAGATTAGGGATGAATACCGAAAAAGTTGTAAGCAGACAAATGAATAGCAAAGAAATTTCACTGCAACACCGCTTTATGCATCAAATTCACTTCTCCCTCCTTCAATGTGACCACAGTCCTGGTGGACGACACATTGCATCCTGAACACTACGTTCTCAACGGCCGAGCGTAACATGTCACCAGGAATGTTCATCAAAGTCCGGGATATGTTGTCCTTTAGGGCCGCTAAGTTCGAGACTCCACCAAGATACACCTTAGACTTTAAATAACCCCACAGAAAAATTTCACATGGGTTAGGTCCGGGGAGCGAGGTGGCCATGTAAGTGGAAAAAAACGACTGATGACTCTCTCTTCTGTAAGGCGAAGGCGCAACAGATTCCGCACTTTATAGCCCGAAATATTGGCGCTGCTGTCGACTACATAGTCGTGAATTTGTATTTTGATGTTTTACTTGCCTTTTATGCATATTCTCGGGTGCGCCGACAACAAGAGCGCCATATCTTTCCCTATTGGCGACATTTGAAACTTTTTTTTTATACGGAAACTCTATCCCATGTTGTCCTTAGTCCCTCTATCAATTTTGGTGGAATTCCGGCTGATAGATCGCGCTACAGATGGCTCTGAGTACTGTCAGTTTTAAAAAAACCACACTGTATATATAAATCAAAATTCTCATAGCAATATTTTGCCCAACTCGCGAGTCAAGCATTCAAGATTTTCTTTGGTTATCATGAGTTTATTGTTTATGTAATCGTATGTATTTAAAAGCCTTTCCCCTTTTTAACACATTTATTTTTTTCCCTAATGAAGGGGAAAAACTTGTTGTTGATTTCATGTTTTCGGTCCTTACAGTATCACTTTCGATATAATATGCATAGATGTTATAAATACCAACTTTCGTGAATGTCTCTCTGTCGCTGTTTATTGAGTATAGATGGATTCTTTACTATTATTTTTTCCCCTCGAAACTTGTTCATTTTATCTCTTTACAACTTACGAATATATCATTCTGTATTAAAAACGATCTTAGAAATGGGTTATCAACCATTTGAAAAACTTAAATTTTTTTAATTATTAAAAATGTGGTGAAACACATAAACCTTTCAAATAAGTTTAATTAGAACATGGTTACTTAACCTGTGGTGCAGGGAATCCTAGGGGCCCGTGCATAAATTTCAGGTGGTCCGCGACTTTTAGGAGAATTCTAATTCAGGAATTCACGCAGGCGGCAAAGCACTCATTTCAAGACTTTTTATTCAAAACGAACATAGATGCATGTGTTGATGTTTTTAAAAATTCTTATTTATTTCCTTTCTTTCTTTTTTTTTATTGGCCAATGCGAAGGCACTTGCCCTGAGACTTTGCCACTGTATACCACGGAAATTGTAGGCTACTTTTTATCTGGGAGCACCCTACGGGTGAGTCGATATTCCTTTCGTGCCCCCTCAATTTCAATCGAGCACAATCAGGGGCACATCTGCAAAATTGTTTGCTTACATCGATGTTTTTCATGATTTTGTTAGGAAAACTGATTATATACGCACATAAAAATCCAAAAATAGTTTTTTAAGCATCTTAATAATATTAAGAATTACATCTGGCAACATTATTTACCGAATTTTGTTTTAGAAATTAGCATTAAACTGTGCATTCCAAATCATTGTTTACGCACGAGTTTGCTTTTGATCTAATCATTTGAAAGTCACTAAATCCATTTATTTTTCTCGATATTTTTAGTTTCTTTTCAACGAAAATGCCAAAATGTACTTCTAGAAAACGCAAACGTAAGTTTTATGGTAATAAATTTACAAATAAATAATAGTCCTGTTGAAAGTGAAATGCATAATGCTGCATCTATTGGTGATAAAAGTTTTTCTGCCAGTTTTTCAAAGCTACAGACGGCTAGTTCTATATCAACAAATGAAAACTGTGGTTCAATGAGTGGTTTTAGAATTTTAGATATTGGAATTCTTTTAAATATAATATCTGAACTCTGCTGTCCAAACTGTTTTGCAGATGAACAAACATTATGTGAGGAATCAAGATATGGGCTGTGCTTACATTATTATATTCAGTGTAAAAACTGTGACTTCCATAAAGGTCTTCAAAAAAAAAAAAATGTAAATTCTTCTGAAATAAATACCAGACTAGTGTATGGCATGCACCAGATTGGTAAAGGTTTTGCTGCAGCATATAAATTATGTTCAACGTTGAATTTACATGCACTAACTAAAACAGCTTACAAAGTTTTGGAAGGGAAACTTTCAAAAGTTGTTGCAGATGTTGCAGAACATATGATGAAAAAAGGCTGCAAATGATCTTGAGCAGAAACAAAATCATGAATCTGGAATGCTGGAATGTGGGGTTTCTGTGGATGGCACAGAGGAATGCAGAGGCTACACATCTCTGAATGGGTGTGTTGCTGCTATTTCCATTGATACTGGTAAAGTTCTGGACATAGAAATTTTATCTTCCTACTGTCCGACATGTAAAAAATTGGAAAGACTACCTAAAAATTTAGAGTTTGAAACATTAAAAGCTGACCATATATGTCAATATAATTTTCAAGGCTCTGCTTCAAAGATAGAAATTGTGGGTGCATCACGAATATTTGGTCGCTCAAAGGAAAAATGCAAATTGCAATACACAGGATATTATGGGGACGGTGACTCGAAGGGTTTTTTTAATGTGAAAGATATGTATGGAGACAATAGCATAACTAAAATGGAATGTATTGGACATGTCCAAAAAAGAGTTGGCTCATGTCTAAGAAAATTAAAAACGAAAACTAAAGGTTTTTCAGGAAAAGGAAAAGTGAGCGATACATTCATTGATCGCCTACAGAATTACTATGGTACGAAATACTGTAGGAAATTTAAAGGGAATGCAACAAAATGTCATAGCTGCACTTTTTCACTGTGCTTCAAGCACGAATAACCTGAACGAATAGCACGAATAGCACGAATAATATAATTTGACAGGCTATAAAAATTTGGATAGTCTTAGAATTCATAACTCAATACTTCAGAGTCAAATGAAATCAAAGACACGCAGGAAATTCCTGAGAGCAGCTAGAAAGACAAAAAATTACTGTTTTGGAAAGTAAAGAAGGGGAATTTTACAAAACGGGAGCATTTTAATGTGTAATTTGTTGTTTATAATGCAAAAAAGTAAGGTAAAAGTTATTTTTGCAGTTTTCTCAAAATATAAATTCCTCTTATTTTACCATACCCGAAACACTATATAACAAAATATAATGTTAAATTAAGAAATTGTTAAGAAAAGCTGATAAATCTTTACCACAGCTAGTAAATCGAGTATTTGAATTGAGAAATAGAGTATTTGATCAGTGAAACTGTAGATCAGCAATATTTTCCTCCTATTAGAGTTCATAGAAAAATTTTATGGTATAGAAGTAACATTAAATGTTCATTTTAATAGACAAGTGTTTGAATGTTACAAAATATATTCTAGTAAATATATTGTGTTGTTAGTGGCAGGTCCTTGTTGTATAATTTATATTTTAGTTTACTTGTTATCATTATATTTTCAATTATATTAATGCATTATTCATGATTTGTTTGCTTTAATTTAGACTCTACAAACTGTTTTATCTATGGAAGAAGCTCTAAAAATCGCTCCAAGACTTTTTCCTTACTAAGCCACCTTATTTCACAATGTAACATTAAAGTATTAATTGAAGCGGAAGATTAATTTTTGTAATATGATTTTTAATAGCTTGGTATATGTCGTACCCACTTGTATTCACTTTTAATGGCAAAACTGACAGTATATCTTCCTTTGCTGAGCAATCTTTGAAACCCTCCTTATAAAAATATTTATTTGTGCTACATTACAGATATTTGTTGATTCATCACACTGTAAACTTAGAAAAACACATTTTTGTAAATCATCTTTTAATTGTTCTCTGATATTCACAGATATTGCTTCTATTCTACGAGTTACTGAATTTCTGGATAATTGAACTTCCTGGATAGCTAACATAATTTCATTCTAATTTTTAAATTCTTGAAATAATATCTCTGATGCAGCAAGCATTAATTCTTTAATTATGTTACATTCCTTAAAAGTTTTTTTGTGCATCGCAAGTATATGTACAATCTTAAACGATGCAATAGTAGCAGCTTTTGATTTATTCACGGGCCTGGTAAACAAAGATTGTTAGGCAATTATTGCGGTTTTCATTTCTTTCAATTTACATTTTCTTAAATTGCTGTTAGGAGGATATTCAGTATCATATTTTTTATGAACTGTTGTGAAATGTCGTTCTATGTTGCATTTTTTCCCAACAGTAACTGTTGAACCACAAATCAGACAAATACATTTCTTCTTAAAATGTATAAAAAAATATTTCTCTTCCCATTCTTCATGAAAATTATAATTGTATACACGTTTTTTCTTTTGTTCCTGTGCTGACATGATTAGGGTAACTACAAAGTAATTGCTAATATATAATAATAACTAACATAAACAGAACAATATTTTTATACCTGGATGAAACCACTTGTTAGTTCATGCACAACTTCTGATAAATAAAAGTTCTATATATAAACGTATTCCAAACTCAACAAATCTATCTCACTGCCCTCTCCATAGCTTATGACCAACGTCACTCATTAACAAGCTGGCATCGGCACATTACGAAGAGCGCTTCGGGTGATGCCGTTATGAAGAGAAAATATTCCTGGTCAGTGGCGTAACAATTAGATAAAACCAAAAACTATACAAATAACCAACCAAATTAATACCTACAGTTAATGTATTTTCCCTGTATACATATAACTATTAAACTAAAGAAATGTCTGAACAATTACGGCCATTAACAGTGATATTGTATTTTATAGATAGAACAAATAATTTTTTAGACATTTCATGCCCGATTCCTCACCCAACAGATAAAGATAGGCCACTGTTCTTTTTAATAAATTCTGTGCATAATTTTAAAAATATAAGAAATAACTGGTTGAATAAAAAAAAATCAGACAACTATTAGAGTGTGAAAAAAAACTAAGGTTACAGTCTTGTATTAAATTAGAATTACTGCTAAGTTCTAGAGTGGTTCCACTTACACATTTTGATGGTGAAAGTCTTGATATTGGGTCTTATTTTAAAGAGAAGGATGATGGTTACAAGGCATTACCCCAGATAGACATTAATGAAGCTAAAATGGCTAAAGAGGCGATAAACTGCCTCTTCAAATGATGGTGGAGCTTTCAAAGCTTCAGCAGGAGCTACACAATAATGGCACCAAAGAACTGTTGGATAGTATATTATTTTATTATTACTCTTTAGTAAGATAAATATTTTAGAGCAGACTTAATATAAAATACACACTCACAAAATTAAAAGATTGCCTGAAGAGAAATTTACTGAAATATCAGTGAAATTGTAGATTAGCAATATTCTCCTGTTCGAGTTCATAGAAAAATTTTATGGTATAGAATTAACATTAATTGTTCATTTTAATAGACAAGTTTTTGAATGTTATGAAATATATTCTAGTAAATATATTGTGTATGTTTTGTGAATTCATATTTATATTCTAAGTTTAAATATTTTTTTAGTATGAAGTAATTACTCAGACTAGTGACATAAGTCTGGGAAACAAAGTACGGCGGATGCTGTCAAAAATACTGACGAATGAATTAGCAACAAAATTTAGCTGGTTGGGCGCAAAAGGAAAAGCTTTCTGCAACTTAAAAATTTCTCCTCTTATATTTCGTAAGCAATTATTCAAATTTTTTCTTTATTATTTCATTAATATGTCTATTTAGAATTTAAAACGTTTTCATCCTTTGAGTTTATCTATTTTTCATTTTTAGATTAATATTATATATATATATAGGCACATGGTTGTATATATATATATATATATATATATACACTCACTTCCAAAAGTTAAGCACGGAGAGGTAAAATGCGAAAAAATGGGCAAGTACTGCTTTGATTGACATGAAATGCTGCAAGTAAATAGCTCTATGTTTATTCATGAAACAAAACAAAGAAATACATACAGAGATAAAAAAAAAATATTGAATTTTCATAAATTTTAAGATGACGTCATATTTGCGTCATTAACAAAATGATGTTTAAATGCAAAACAAACAACAAAAACCGACATTAATAGGGTATGTGATCACCCCTCACCTTCATACAAAGTGTACAGAGTGTGATCATGCTTGTTACGAGGTGATCAACCACCGCAGAGTCCAGTAATCGCCATTCCTCCTGTAGGGCAGTTTCTAAATCTCTGAAAGTGGCTGGAGGTGGGAAACGTCTACATACAGCACGGCCGAGGACACCCCAAAGATTTTCAATTGGATTAAGGTCCGGCCACTCCATACGCGCAATCACCTCACTCTCTAGAAAGTCGTCAACGATGGCATCTCTATGGGGACGGGTATTATCGTCCATTATAACGGAAGAAGGACCAACTGCTGCAGCGTACAGTTTCACAGTGGGGTCTAGGACTTCTTCTCGATACTGTAAAGCCGTCACAGAACCTCGCCTGTAGATGTGTAGGTCGGTGCGATATCCCAAGGAAATCCCTGCCCAGACCATGATGCTTCCGCCGCGGAATGCGTGATGTTCGGTGATGTTCTCAGGCCGATTGCGAGTGCTTTGTTCCACTCCAGACCCTTACACGCTCATCATAGGGTTGTAAGGCAAATCTGGACTCATCTGTGAACATAACGTTACCCCAATCAGACACAGTCCATTTCACATGCTGGCGGCACCACTTTAATCGTGGCCCTCTGGAATGGACGGATAAAGGAACACAAACTCGTGGTACCCGGGCGTACAGACCATTCATGTGTAGCCTTCGACGAACAGTAGTGGCAGATATCGTCTTACCAATGGCCGCTGCAACCATAGATGTCACACGTGTGGAGGTCGATGTTCAATTCCACTTGTCTGCAACAGCAATTTATCGATCTTCCTAGGGGGTCGTAACCCTTGGACGACCGGCTACAGGTATTCGGACAACTGTTTGGCTGGTTTGGAATTGTTTCCATAATCGTGAAATGACGGAATGATGAACGGCGAAGAAAAGAGCAACATCTGTGATAGACCGTCCTCCTTCAATGCGTCCGACACCCCGCCAGGGCTCAAAATCTTCCATTCGTCTTCTGGAACCCCAAGAAACACGTCTAGCTTGATAACAAATCGTGCGAATGTTCTAAACACCTTTAATCAGCCCTTACATGCAACTCCTGTAATCTTTCACAATGCCGGCTACTTATACGACTGCCTGCTTTGCATATTTCTCGACGCGTGATTGGCTGTTACCTAACATACTTGCATACTTACTTCTACCTTTGCAGCAAATTTCAGCTTCTTTAATTCAGATTGGCCTACGGAAATTAACATTTTCCTCTCCGTGCTTAACTTTTTTAAGTGAGTGTGTATATATATATATATACAGAGGCTGTTCACACAATTTTTAGACGATGTATATTGTATTCACAAAACTAAATTACATAAAATTCTTGTGTTTTAAATGTTCTATTTGACATCCCTTATTCTGAACTATCTTTCGACACCGCAATTTCCAGGATAATAATGCCTTTTGAACTGTCAGAAGAGGTATTCTATCCCATTCCTCCTGAACAGCTTTCCAGAGTCCTGTAAGGGTTTTGGGACGACGTTTGGATAATGCAGATTTTAAAAGTCCGAAAGCACAAAAATCCATAGGTGATCCATCGGGAGATTTAGTCGGGATATCAGTGAAGGGTTCTTTCCAGTTTTTTGTTCCATTTCTTTTAGGAAATTTACAGTGGATTTTGATGTGTGACTGCTAGCTTTGTCCTGATGGAGTCTCACAGATTGATGGCACTGTGGGTAAAGCGATGGTATTTCATTCAGAAAAATTGGCGATAAAATATGTTCCTGATAGTATTTGGAGTTAATCTTGACATTTTTTCCACTCTCTTTATTTTTAACTTGTCATTATAAGAAAAACCAGCAACAATCATAAATCCCTTAGAAAAACTTTCTTTCGATTCTTTGAACCATGTACTTAAATTTTTTTCTCCCCTTTTATGATAATAAATGGCTCTTTTTTTGTTGCAATCATTTAAATACACCCATGATTCATCTATTGGGACAATTGTTTTCCATTTTTCTTTGGATAAGTGTTTCTCATATAGAATTCTGCAGCGTGTCCTGCGTTCAGCGATATGATTTGGAAGAAGACGATGCACATTGCGTTTTTTCGCTTTCTTAAGATTTAAATCAACGTTTTTCATTTTGTTTACAGTGGACACTGAGCATTTTAATGATTTTGTAACTGTCCTTTGACTAGGGGGATTTTCTTTTAACATTAAACAACGTACCTTTGCAATAGTCGAAGGTGTCCGTTTTTTCCTTGGATACTTGTTTGGAATTTTTGTCCTACTTGAGGCTCCAATTTGAAGTTTTTTTCCTTTGTTGTTGACGATATTACCTATCGACGCTTAAATATCACAAAACCATGACTCTCACATCGTTTTTGGATAACGGAGTATGCATATTTCTCTTTGGAAAGAGCATAAATGTAGCCTTCGAACCACTGCTTTGTTAAAAACGCCATTTTGAATAAAAACAAAACTTTCTAGCCGCAGACGATAATTTTGACTTTTAAAAACATAGTACAATTGCAATTATTTCTTTTGCAGCAAACGATTTTTTATTACCGCTTACCAAAATCGTCTAAAAAATGTGCGAACAGCCTCTGTATATATGTATGTATATATATGTAATACTTTAGTTATATTTAATGTGTGCATACTAAGAGTATGCATTAAGTTAAAACCCATCTCACAAAATGTGAACGATATTAAGGTAAACCTAGTGATATTGTCTAACGAATTAAAAATTTATTTATTGTACTTCTAGGGGCAGCTAGGAGAAATCCATTATAGAAGCAGGTGACTGACTCAGAAATTGAAACCGTCATCAAAAACTGGTTAAGGCATGAAATGCTAGGAGTTCAAAACAAAAAGAAAATTGCATGGGGGAAATTTTATGATTTTGTATTCAATAAAGCCTTTTATTAAAAATTTTTTTCTTTCTTTCTTGAAGTATTAAAAATATATTTATGTTAAAGAATGTGAACACAAACTATTCTGGATTAATTATTGAAGAAGATAATTTTAATGAAAATCCAACTGAAGCTTAAAAGTTTTTATAAAAGTAAATTATGATTTTCGTAGATATACTTTTTGAAACTTAATTTGTTATGTACTATTAAAATTACTTTTATAAGTAATGATGGCTGAAAAAAGAAAGAGATATGAGATATCTATATATTCAACCAGTATACTGTTGTAGGGTTGGGTTTTTGACATTACAAGCATCAAAAACTGGTTTAAACTGTTAAAAACCTATGACGAATAAATAAGTCTTAATCACAATAGCTATTAAAAAGGAAGAAACTTGTCTTTGAGCAAATTTAAACGGTAATTCAATATTCAAATTATGTTTTAATTGTGAAATGTATATTCATTAATTAGAACAATTACATTTTAAAAAATTATACATGCACTTATAATAGTTCAGTTTTTCAATTGAAAATTAGCATTTCGGTTAATTTTCTTTTTTTCTTAAATTTCAGAATGCATTAATACCAAGTTTTAATGTAAAAATATTTGTACATTAAAACTAAATCTTTTTACATTATTTAGTTTTAATGTAAAAATATTAGTTTTATTATTATAATATTTAATATTATAATTATTTTTAAATATTTTTACTTTAAACATTATTAATAATATTATTATTTAAGTAATATATATCGCTATTTTTGGCAGTTATAATGTATGATAATTGTCATCATAATAACAACAAAAATAGCGGTAAATATTAATATTTACATTGTATTTGGACCTAAATTTCTTAATAAATTTAGAAAAATTAATTGAGCTTAATATATTTCTAACAATTCGCATTCTAATAGGACATTTTTATGCAAAAATAATTGCTACAGAGATTCTAAAACTATAAGTAAATTTATGGAAGTATAACAAAGAGTATAAAAATAATAGGTAATAATACATTTATCACTCTTATTTTTATACTCTTTGTTAAACTTCCATAAATTTACTTATTTTTATACTCTTTGTTATACTTCCATAAATTTACTTATAGTTTTAGAATCTCTGTAGCAATTATTTTTGCATAAAAATGTCCTATTAGAATCCAAATTGTTCGAAATAAATTAAGCTTAATTAATTTTTCTTAATTTATTATTAAGAAATTAAGATTCAAAATACGATGTTTTGGAGGGGTATAGTACGTCCTTTAGAGGTCTAAAATATCTAAATCGCGTACCCTCCACATCGAAATTTCGCTCTTATAGACGTCCTATAGAGCGCGGCTGAGATATCGTAGACGTCTAATGGATCTCAAAGAGAGCACACCTCGGAGCTCCTATAGAGCTCCATTCCACGTGATGTAGATATTTTTCCACGTCTTATAGAGGTACGAGTTTTTATGAGGTGAGGTATTATAGACGTCTAATAGAGATCGGTGTGTTGTGTGGGTAAGTCTTTATTATCAGAAAGAGGGGTCCATAGCTTTCATCCGACTATCAGAGGGCTACAAGACACTAAAAATATTAAGACCCAATGAATAAGAAAGAAGTTGTGACATTCCGTACCAAAAGAGAAACATGACTCTGTCTCTACAAAGAAAGCTAAACTTAACATGGATAAAAACTATTTTCTTTGTAATGTTGGGGGGGGGGATACTCTCTAATTTATTGCAGTTTATAATATTCACCAGTTTCAATAGCTTGCCAGACTTTAGCATATCACCTGTACAAATGAACTAGGAGCAATTTTCATTCTTTATAACCCCAAAATTTAATTAGATTTAATGTATTACATAAAATAATATCTTTGATGACTCATATACATGTTTCAAAATTTATTAAAAAAGTTATTAAGGGAACCAAAGTTATTGAAAAACAGTTCTTCTATATCTATCCGTTGCTTAGTGCCCTAAACTTTAAAATCGGTTATCTGAATAAAACAGTAAGCCCGAATTATCCGGGATAAGTATTTCAAATACATTAAGTAAGTAAATAATTTGTTTTAAATATATCTATATTGTGTAATTAATTTTTAAGAGTTTGAAGGTTATAACCACCTTCTCAACTTCAAGACAGTTGAAGTTTTATTTATTTTCAAATTTTCTGTTCTGTTATTTATCTTTGAATACATACCCCCTCTCCCCCCTATTAACTTCCGAAAATCTTTCTGTAAACTTAGTGGAAATAATATGTATTTTACAAACAAGAGGGCGGTTTATAGATGCGTGTAAACAGCCAGGAAATTAGTTTTAAAAAAATTAACATTACACAAACCTTGCATTTCCGTGCTCTGTTTTCCATTTTCTTGTGAGTGTGACAAATTACGACTCTTCCTCATTTCCCTCCTTTAACGAAAAGCGCCCTCTGTAGCGAAAAGCACATGGTGTTTGCGGAGCACTGAATTATTCGTCATTTGGCACCCATGGATTTGTCGCTCTGGCTACTACTGTCAACTGTGATCGGTAAGTGAGGGGAATCAGTTACCCTGGCATGCTCAAAGCCAAATAGCTTATTTGCGTGTCATTTAGAGCATCTGCTTAAGCTGCCTATGTGTCAGGAGGGAAATGTAATCTTTTTATCGGAGCTAAAGATTTACCCGCGCTTGTCAATACATTTTAAGTTAAATAAGTGTTTTTAAAAATTACCTTGCTTTTAATCATTTAATATAGGTTTGATTAAGGAAGGTATGAAATCTTATAAATGCTGCCTTTTCCCCCACAAAACTGTAATATTTTACTGTCAAATTGTTTACCCTTATGCATGACTTCATTTAATATTTATTTACACCGACCGATAAAATGAAACTATTTAAATGGGATAAAAACCTTTTAAAGCAGGTGATCCAATGTAATTTTTTTTATGTCGAAAAAATATTAGGATGTACAACAAAATCGAACAGAAAATTAATTTCATGAAACATTGTTAATTAACATAACTAAATATAATAAGAACTTTTGATTCTTATAAACATAAAATTTTCCAGTTTATTATATTATCAACGCTGTCAATGGAAACATGATTTTGCCTGGATCCTCTTAAGAAATGTAACTTTTAAAACTTTTTTCTTTAACTAATTGTTACTTTGGATTCAGTTCTAAATTCAAATGAAGATTTTAAAGTGATTTCAGCTTTATAATTATCAATGTCATTTCTAGGATTTGAAAATTGTATAAATTGAAGAGTTATTGATTATTTATCTTTAAATGATGAAATGTACTGCAGTATAATACTTCATAGGTGTTAGTATACTATATGCGATTACAAGACATTAGCTGGCCTCGCCTAATAAGTAAAAAAGAAAACATACGTTAAAAAAAAAAAAAAACTAATTTAGGTAAATTTTGTCCTTTTAATCGGTATTACTAAAGACTCTTCATTAGGGAGTTACATGACCCTTGCATGAGCTCCCATTAATCCTCTTTAAAGAGGGGTACTTTTTAAGACAATTACCAGCTCACCTTATCAAAACCTTAGATAAACGACTAAAAAATAATTCTGGGAAATCGAACAAAAATACGATTAATTATATTTATATTATTACTTCAACACGTAAAATAAAGCTCATTATCTATTTAAATCATGAAAAAAAAACTTCGATATTTTGTCGATTTTCCATTTATTGTTCATAATCATTTGAGCTTAGCTTTTAATTTATTTTTATCTTCCTGCTTCGCATATATCTGTTATGAAGCTGGGGAATTTGCAGTATGTTATATCTAATAACCTTATTTACATTTTTATTACTATAGTTATTAATTTTATTTTGCCATTTTGGGACAAGGGACAGTGTCATCGTTTGGTGACACGTGTCAAACATTTGTGTGTGTATTTATAAATGACTATGGAACTATGAGGTGGAAAGAATTATGCTTCGTGACCATTAGGCACGCAAACGGGTATTAGGGTTTCATAATGATCATATCAATAAGACGAGCCAATACCTACAAGCTACCAACTTGCCAATAATTAAGTTCGTTTCATCAGGGACAGTAATGACTATCATCCTTAAAGATCTATGTGATACAGCTTTTTGTTAATAATTTAGCATGCATATACACACACACACATATGTATGTATGTATGTATGTATGTATGTATATATATATATATATATATATATATATATATATTATTGAATCATTAGCCAATAAGCTTATACTGTAGATTAGTAACATATAAAAACATTTACACATATATCTTCCTCAGTAGCCACTATATGAGTGAATGAAACAAATGCACAGTGATTCTGAAGAGATATTACATGTCATATCTCTGTGGCTAGACACTATGCTTATTTTAAAAAAAACAAAAAGCTAGAAGTGAAATCCATTAAAAAATTTAGTGGCCTTGGAGATGGATTTCTCCTCTATAAATTTGGTGATGGATTCCTTTTCCAACTTTTTAAAATCTTTAATAAGCATCTAGACACAGCGATATTACTTGTAACATTTCTTCAGAAAAACTATGCTTTTATTTTCTTTACTCATGTAGCTGTCTGTCACTGAAGACAATTTATCAGTAAATGAAACATGCTTTTAACAGTTACTCATCCACAGAATTAAGCCTATTGATTAATGATTTAACAATTTCTCCTCATGACTTTAGCTCTTGATGCATTTGCACTAACTGAGACCGTTAGAGCAAGACAATTTATCAGTAAATGAAACATGCTTTTAACTGTTACTCATCCACAGAATTAAGCCTATTGATTAATGTTTCAACAATATCTCCTCATGACTTTAGCTCTTGATGCATTTGCTCTAACTGAGACCGTTAATTCATTATATTTTTCTCATCTTTTCTTATATCACATGTCATGCTTTTTTTCAGCATTTCACGTGTATGTGTGTGCACAGCCGGACTGATCCCTCGTAGTGCCTGAGGCAAGTTTTAAAAACGGCGCCTTTTCGAATTTTTGCAGAGATCCTCAAGTAATAAATGTATCCCCATTGAAAATAGTCTACATATAGAGTAACGGAAATTTTGAGAAAAATATGTATTAAATAGAAAGAAAATTTTAATTTCTTTTAAAAAACATAAAATTTTAAAAATTACATAAAAAAGGCGGGAAAAGTAAATAAATTTGATTATAATTTGTTATGTAATAAAATAACGACTAAATCCTTTTCTGAGCCTTTATTGCAGCAAATTGCTCGATTGCACCTCTATAATTTATTGTTTTAGATACCGTCTTTTCTATAGAAATGATTGCTAGGTTATTCAATCCCTTTTAATTTGTAGTTGTTTGTAGATAACTTCTTAAATTTTTCAGCTATGAAAAACTGCTCTCAGCTGCTGCTACATCTACAGGTAGAAGAATTCTAGGAGCTACAACAACGTTTAGAAATATGCAGTAAACATTTATTTCTCATAATCTTAGCCGTTAATAAGTGCTCTAAATATTCGCTTATATTTGAGCATTTTTTTATCATTCATTAGATTAAACTACTAATATTTTTTTCACAACTACTAACCTTTTTTTAAACTACAGTAAGACCTCGTTTTTCCGGACTAACTGGGGCAATAGAAAATCCGGATAATCCGGGTAATATGCGTAATAAGCAAAACAAAATCTTTAACTAAGCAGATCTACCGTTTATTACGATAAAATCTATGTTTTGTAACACAATTACATAGTATTGTTTACAAGACATTAAAGAATATAAAAATGTCTTTTCACATCATTTCTTAACAAAGAATTCGTCCACTGTCTTCTGTTTCAAACACGTCTAGCGTTTCTCTTTCTCTCTATTCTAAAAAAAAGTAACTGGCGCTGCCACTGCCGCTGCCGGCAACGCCGCTGTCAAAAGCTTGTCACGCTATCTCCTCCGAAACCGCTGGGGGTATGGGGTCGAGACCGATACCAATCGATGCAGAACAATGTGGGGAAGAAAGTAAGACATGTCTCATATTCGTCGGACTTTAAGTTTTTTTTTATTTTATGTTTTGTGGGAAAATATTGACTTTTTCATGTTCAGATTGCGATAACTTGCCAAAAAAGGATCGTAGAATTTTTTTTTTTTACAATCTAAGACTACAGACATTTCTCCTTCAAACAAGACCTCATTTGTTTAAAAATAATTTAAAACAGACTGATATTTTTATTAAAATTGAAAACCCACTTTTTGGAAAAATTTATGCGTTTCGAGATATATAAATTCGATGCTCTCAGACTTATTATGTTACAAAGAAAATATTTATATCAACTGGAAGATGAAAGCTTTCTCATTCATATAAACTTCATTTCAAGTATCTATCTTAAAATTTCGATTTTTAATTGAATTTTAAAGAAATACTTCAAAAAAATCTTCTCATTCGCTTCCTTTGCAGAAGGACATGAAAGAAGATCCAATTTTTCACCCATAGGCGGGCTTCATCCATTTCGCCGGTAGGGGGGGAAGCTTCAACTGTAAACAAATGAATGATTCAATCGCTGTAAACAACTATTGAGTCATTCATTCACTTGATTCACCAGAGGAGCGAGCGTAGCGAGCCTAGGGGCGAAGCCCCTAGTATTCTAAAAAAAAGTAACTCCCGCTGCCGCTGTCAAAAGCTTGTCACTCTATCTCCTCCGAAACCGCTGGGGGTATGGGGTCGAGAGCGATACCAATGGATGCAGAAAAATAGGGGGACCAAAGTAAGACATGTCTCATCTTCGTCGGACTTTAAGTTTTTTTTTATTTTATATTTTGTGGGAAAATAGTGACTTTTTCATCTTCAGATTACGATAACTCGCCAAAAAATGATCGTAGAATTTTGATCTTTTTACAGTCTAATTACTACAGACATTTTTCTTTTAAACTAAACCTCATTTGTTTAAAAATATTTTAAAACAGACTAATATTTTCATCGAAAAATGAAACACAGTTTTTCAAGAAATATTGACTTTTTCATCTTCAGATTACGATAACTCGCCAAAAAAATGATCGTAGAATTTTGATCTTTTTACAATCTAAGACTACAGACATTTCTCTTTCAAACTACACCTCATTTGTTTAAAAATATTTTAAAACAGACTAATATTTTCATCAAAAAATCAAACACAGTTTTTCAAAAAATATCGTCCCCTATGTGGATGTAATATCGATGCTCCTCGAGTTTTTACCTTACAAAGAAAATATTTACATCATCTGGAAGCTGAAAGCTTTCTTATTCATATAAACCTCATTTCAAGTCTATATCTTAAATTTTCGATTTTTAATTGAATTTTAAAGCTGATAATACAACAGTGATGAAACGTCCTTCGCATTAAGGGTGACAACAGTAAATGCATGGAAGCTGTTACATTGCCCGATAATCACATTTATGTATCTCGCTATTAGCCATTACAGAGGAGCAAGCGTAGCGAGCATAAGGGCGAAGCCCCTAGTATAAACAAAAAAAGTCTACAAATTTGATCCGGATCAATGAGGGCCGGATAAATGAGGTTTTACTGTAATAATATTTTTTTCGTTGAAAATTTCTATTTTTACTCTGTCTCATTTTGGCGCCTAGTGATAGTCTCGCCGCCTTACCTATTGGACCGGGCCTGTGTGTGTTTGCATCTGACTTCACATAATGCTTTCATGTGGTTGGGACCTGTGATCACAGACGCAGTTTGCCAACTTAGGGTGGCTTATTTTTTTAATAACATCCTCTTTAGTTGTTATTTAAAGATGTATAGATTATTTATATTAACACATTCATTCTTTCACACACACACACACACATATATATATATATATATTTATTTATATATATATATATATATATATATATATATATATATATATATATATATATATATATATATCTATATATATATGTATGTATGTGTGTGTGTGTGTGTGTGTGTGTTTATGGGCGTGTGTGTGTGTATAAGTGACAACAATTTTGCGTAAGTAGACTTTAAAATAGAAAATAACAACTAATTTAGATACAACATAGCATCTGGTCTTAGTTAAGAAATTAAGTTCATAAAATGTCATTAAAACTTAATTACAAGCCAGTAATCCTAAACACCTAAAACGAATAGAACAAACAGATCACTTTCATTTGAACGTGTTTTGTCGGTAGTAACCGGTATATGTGGGAAGAACAGAAAACACTTTTTCTATTATGTATACTGGTACATTGTTTCATGTGATGGGTCGTAGTATTATCTGACTTTATGTGTGTGTGTGTATATATATATATATATATATATATATATATATATATATATATATATATATATATATATATATATATATACAGTAACCACCACTTATAGTGATCAGTAGTTATAAGAATCAACCGTTTATAAGAATCAATATCGCGAAAACAAAAACAAATGTATCATTTCCATGTTAAAATTTTCGCTTTAAAGAATCTATCCACCGGTTTTAAGAATCAGTTTACACTCTTCGCTTTCCTTTCATTTTTCCAAAAGAGCCACTTAAACTCTCAAAAGGCACGAAGTTCTTTCTCTTTTTTGAAAAAGAAAGATTGATAAGATGGGATGGAATATAGTCGTAAAATTCATCCCTTTCTTTGTTAGACATAACATAGTAGTTTCCCCTTAAACGTTTTAGCACAACACTGTCCTATTACCTTGATCCGGGGGCATCTTTACCCGTCCGGGTCCGATTTCACTTTTCTCCACTGACAAACAAGTATGGGGACTCTTTTTTCCCCACCTCCCACATCCTGGTCGCGGCTTCCTGGACCCTGAAACACACAAATCTTCGGCGAAGTGTTCATATCATTTAGGAAAACGTGACATTAGTAGATTCAGCACGTTATCAAATAGTAAAACGTAAGCTAGAAGGTGAATCTTCGTCTAAGACTATTAGTATTGAAAGAAGTGAAAACAGCCTCCTGAAAACTTCATTACGTCAAACTACCATAGAAAACTTTTTCTTGCTCCCTTCCTGTAGTTGAAATGTTAAAAATGTTAAGTAGGTATGTTGTAACAAATATTGGATTTTTTTCTTCTCTTACTACAATTATGTGTATCTACTTATAGGTCTAGAAATTAAGTTGCATTTTTTAAATTATACAAAATAATTTTAATAAAAGATAATTAACGGAAATTAAAGAGTATTTTATAGTAAATTATCTAATATATGTATATACAGGTGTGTGTGTGCCTGCCCAAAAACCTAAATTTCGGCTATAAGATTCAAAAACAGTAATAACAAACGTGATTCTTATAAGCGGAAATCACTGTATATATATATATATATATATATATATATATATATATATATATACACTGCTGGCCACCCAAATTGCAACACCAAGAAAGACAAGAGATATCACAACAAAATTTATTTTGTAGATAACATGTTGACCAAGTATCAGATGATTAAATTTATAGACTTCTGTGAAGTGTGGTTCCTGCCAAAATCAGTAGCCAGAGTAGCCGCCATTGTTGGAGATCACCGCTGCCACACGCCTCGGCATTGATTCAAAGAGACTTTGGATGAGTTCTTGGGGTACAGCAGACCAAGCAGCTTCCACACGTTGCCAAAGTTGATCTGCTGTGGCAGCTGGGGATGGAATCTGGGTCAATCGTAGAGCAACCATGGACCACATGTTTTCTATCGGCGAAAGATCCGGAGAGCGAGGCGGCCAGGGAAGCAATTCAATCTGGCGATTGACGAAGAACCGTTGGACAATGCGTGCCACGTGTGGTCGAACAGTATCCTGTTGAAATATGGCTGTGGGCAAGCCCTGAAGGTAAGGAAGGACAACTGGTTCCAACACCTCGGAGATGTAGGGCTGGCTGTTTAAAGTACCGGCAATGCGTACTAGAGGTGTGCGAGAGTGATATCCAATACCGCCCCATACCATAATACCCGGTGCAGGACCAGTGTGGCGGTGCATAACACAGCTGTTCAGCATCCTCTCTTCACGGTGTCTTCAGACTCGAATGCGACCATCGTGGTGTTGCAGACAGAAGCGTGACTCGTCAGTAAAGACAATTTCATTCCATTCTGCCGTCCAGATCCTTCTGTCATCGCACCATTGGCGGCGGAGACGTCTGTGGTTCTGCGTCAAGGGTAGACAAAGCAATGGACGTCTTGCGGACAGACCACTCTGCTGTAAACGGCGTCGAATGGTACGCACAGACACTGGATGATGCGTTACAGACTGCATGTGCTGTGCTATGGTTCGTGATGTGACTGAGCGATCCATCACTGCCATGCGCACAATTTGCCTGTCATCACGTGAAGTGGTGCGCTGAGGTGGATGCGATCGAAAACGCCGGTCCGTCGTACCCTCCTGCATCCAACGATCACATATCCGCATTATAGTTGTTTGGTTTCGTCCAACACGACTACCGATTTCCCTGAAAGATAATCCACAATCTCGGTAGGCCACTATCCTTCCTGTGTGGAACTCGGATACTAGATCAAAACATGATCGCTGTTTTCGACGAGGCATAATTGATCTTTTTTTGAAAAAACCATAAGAGAAACACAATTGCCGAACTTGAAATCGTCGAAATCTCCAAGCCTTAAATAGCGCTTTGAAGTGGCGCCCCAGGAGCGTGTGATGTCCGTCTGCGCTGAAATTCTAATCATTTGCATATCTCACCTTCGCTAATGCATGTTGTAAATTTCATGTTATTTGCATGTTTCCTTCAGGGTGTTGCATTTACAGTGGCCAGCAGTGTATATATATATATATATATATTATATGGGGAGGGTATGAATGCGTTACGGCTAAAGTCTGACGTCTGGCCAATTCGCGAAATGGGTGGTCACGTCTAGCATTGTGATGACTTACGGGACAATTTTCAAGAATTCGTATCCCACACATGTTCTGTTGGAGACAAATCGAGAAACCGAGCAGACCAAGGTAGAAGTAGTTGGTCGCAGTAGAAATATTGGACAATTCTGGTGATAAGGGTATGAACATTGTTCTGTTGAATGACAGCTCCAGCTAGAGTCAATGAGAGAGGTAAGACTTCTGGTTTCAAGATATCACTGATGTCTATATGTACATAAACCTACGATTCGTATACTGTGAGAGCGAGAATGAAATGAAACAGCACTCCAAACTTTAATTCCTGGAGTATGAAGAAGAAAAGCCTTTACAATACACCCTTCCATTTACCGTTCCACACAATATCTGCAAGTAAGGGTCCGACCGTGAAAGTTCTGGAGACTGAATCTAGACTTGTCAGACAACATGTTTCACTCCCATTCAGAGTTTCAGGGTCTTCTCTCTAGGCACCATTCAAGCCTCTGACGTCTATGGTATAGGGTTTGAAGGAACTCAAAGAAACAGAAGCCGAACTATGAGACGTTGTTGTACTACGGATGTCACTATACGGTTCGTCTCCGCCATGCATAGCAGGTACCTGTCTTCCATTTCTTAGGTAGCCATATATGCTCTAGATCCCTCTCGACGATGCCTAGAATCTTCTTATGTCCACTGTCTCCAAGTACGCATAATTTTACTAGCGTTTCGCCCAACTCATAGAGCAATAACACGATGTGACAAACCGCCTCCTCTCAGCTATCATCTCTCAAACTCTGTCAACTGTTAATAAAGCTGCCTGGTTTTGCGACTATAAGACATGTTTGCGTGCTAGCCGAGTAATACCATTCAAATTCACCGATACCGTGTTTGCGATTTGATTTTTTAGGCCTTTGTTTATAACTTCTGAAACATATTTCTGCTTGTACTGTGCTCGCATCATATGCATACGTAGTGGAGATTTTATTCATTTGCATTTTCTGCGACAATCTGTCTTCCAAATTTCAGGTCAGTCCAACAAATTTTTCTTGGCAATATAATTTCAATGATAAGCAGTGCATGTGTCGCTCTCTCTATATACAGGGCGTTTTTTTTAATTAAACTGACAATACTCAGAGCCATCTGTAGCTCGATCTATCAACCGGAATTCCACCAAAATTGATAGAGGGACTAAGGACGACATGGGAAAGAGTTTCCTTGAAAAAAATCCTTGATAGGGGACGATATGGCGCTGTTGTTGTCGGCACACCCGAGAATTTGCACAAAACGCAAGTAAAACATCAAAATGCAAATTCATGACTACGTAGTCGACAGTAGCTCCAGTATTTCGGGTCATAAAGATAAGGGGTAAATACCGAAAAAGTTGTAATAAGCAGACAAATGAATAACAAAGAAATTTCACTGCAACACCGCTTTATGCAGCAAATTCACTTCTCCCTCCTTCAATGTGACCACCGTACTGGTGAACGACACATTGGATCCTGAACACTACGTTTTAAACGGCCGAGCGTAACATGTCACCAGGAATGTTCATCACAGTCCGTGATAAGTTGTCCATTTGAGCCGCCTAGTTCGAGACACTACCAAGATACACGTTAGACTTTAAATAATCCCACAGAAAGAAGTGTCATGGGTTAGGTCCGGGGAGCGAGGTGGCCATGCAAGTGGAAAAAAGCGACTGATGATTCTTTCTTCTGTAATGCGATGGCGCAACAGATTCCGCACCGATCTTTATAGCCCAAAATACTGGCGCTGTGGCCTACTACGTAGTCATGAATTTGTATTTTGATGTTTTACTTGCGTTCTATGCAAATTCTCGGGTGCGCCGACAACAGTTCCATATATTCCCCTATCGGCCACTTTGGAACTTTTTTTTTTTCACTGAAACTCTTTCCCGTGGCTTCCTCAGTCCATCTATCAATTTTGGTGGAATTCCGGCAGATAGATCGCGCTACAGATGGCTCTGAGTAGTGTCAGTTTAATAAAAAACACCCTATATATATGTGTGTGTTAGAGCAGTGGTGCGCAAACTTTCTCTACTTAGACCCATTTTCTTTCAAATAAAAATCACTCGACCCCAATGAAAACATTTTGGTAATAGCAAAAATTTTTAAACAATTAGAAAAATGTTAATAAAAAAAGGAAGAAAATATAAACAAGCAAATTTTGACAAACTATTGTACCAATGAACAAATCAATGAACTTTACGTAGATTTTGGGTTCACTTTGTGAGGAAACAATTAAAAAAAATTTATCTCTTATGTTCCGTACTTATTTTTGGCAAATTTCGCGTGACTAAAACTTCATATACAATATTAATATGTATTTGTGTTTCATTTAGGTAAAAATTAACAAAATTTGAAATTAAAAAGAGCTTTATTTTAAATCATAAGCTTCATATTAAAACACAGAAAATTATAAACTTCATTCATTTATATAAATCTAAAGTTTAAAAAGAAAAGAATGAGAAGGGTGAACATGAACCTCGGATTGTATTTGTTCAATATATGGTGAAATATTTGAAAGTGCTACTTTCGTATCATCTTTTCCGAGTTAATTCTTGATCGCTGTTTGGGTTCTTATAACTACTCTTCTTGAAAACCCAGTTTAATGTATAAGAAAAAATAATAAAAATACTAAAAATGTGTAATTATTAAAAAATTTAAAGCATGTTTTTTAATTAAGTAATTCATTATGATATAAACTATCCGTGACCTCTCGAATTTTTTTCATCATCCTCTTGAGGGTCGCGACCGACAGTTTGCACACCACTGTGTTAGAGAGAGAGAAAGATGTACAGGGTGGTCATAAAAAAACTTTGCCGATACCTGAACCTCTAGCGGCCGTTTCGTTCAACCTATCGAGATGATATTTCAGATACAGTTTTTCAGAGGTATGAGCTCGGGATTCTGTGAACAGCAACCAAGTGGCGCTCACGGTTACGGTTATAGGTACTGAAACTTCAAATTTTCGAATGACAACGCCAATTTTTTCCCGTCGCAAAATGCTCAGTGCATGCGAAAACCTGAAAGAGCGTTGGAGCGGTACGAGTATCACACAAAAAACGGACGCGTTATGCACGCACAAAAAACAGCTCTGCGAACGGCCAACAAAAACACGATCGGGGCGCACGGAGGAAATTTGCATATGACAGAGCCTTTTATTGGTTTTCTACGCTGAATATCTGACGAACGGCGTTCTGTGATTGTTGTCTTACCTCTGTCATATGCAAATTTCCTCCGTGCGCTCCGATCGTGTTTTTGTTGGCCGTTCGCAGAGCTGTTTTTTGTACGTGCATAATGCGTCCGTTTTTTGTGATACACGTACCGTTCCAATGCTCTTTAGAGTTTTTGAGTGCACTGAACTTTTTGCGACGGGAAAAAGGGAGCGTTGCCATTCGAAAATTTCAAGTTTATGTACCTATAACTGTAATCGTGAGCGCCACTTGGTTGCCGTTCCCAGCAGGGGCGTTCCAACCCGGGGGTGCCAGGGGTGCGGGGCACACGGGCGGCAAGTCAAGGGGGGCGCCAAGTCAGCCGCCCTGTTGAAAAAAATTTAAAACTAATTTATTAGTAAAATAATCAATATAAATATATCATTATGTTAGGTAACTACTTAGAGTTAAAAATGCATTTTACAAGTATAACTGGAAACCACATTGGTTTTAAAACCGCTGCTCCACGTCGCAACCAGTTGGGAAATAAATTGTTCGTTTTTGTTTTAACACGTTTTAACCCATCATCCCATCAAATCGCGCCACATCGCCGGCATCGCGTAGGTGCTGGCGATTTTTGTCAGGTTGCAGGAAAATACTCGTTTATGCCCTGAGCCTATAAATACAAGAACCGGGATATTTGCTTTATATTAATTTTGAACGTGTCCATCTCAACAACTGAAAAACAAAGCTTTATGTCTCGAATTTTTGTGCTCGATTTTGGGATTGCTGACCAATACAAATATTTCACAGGTAAGTAAACTTGATATTCTTTCTTTTGCGAGGTTAGCGGTTCGAAATTGAAATAATACATCTATGGTTTGATATTTGTTTTGCAAAAAAAAAAAAAAAAAAGCTAGGATTCATTACTTAACTCTATTTTAAATCTTTTTTTTTATTATTTTGCAAATGTTAAACATATACTACAGGAACAAGTGTAAACTTGGATTTTTGAACTGCATCACCTTATTTCTTTAACAGGTGCGTGAAATATAGCAAATTTTTCAGAAATCGGGAAAATACGATTTTTTTATTAAAGTAAACGTAGGGGGAATTGTATTTAAAATATGAACAAAATTAAAATAAAATCGATTTGGAATGTTTCTTTGCAAAAGTCAATCTTTATCGAGAAACAGCTTAACTTACATTGCGCCCTTTTTATAAGTTCTTTATTTGACTACGAATGTAAAGATGAGGCTCCAAAAAATCCAGAAAACCAATTCAAAATTAATTTTTACTTTGTAATATTGGACATCGCATTATGAAAAATAGAAGAAAGGTTCGAACAAACAAAACAACATCACACAGTTTTCAGTTTTCTCAACGACCTAAATAATTTCCTTGAAACAGATAAATCAAATAGGTCTACAAAATGTAAATATGTGGAAAGTATGTTACATGATCCATTTAAAAATGAAAAAGATGTTATAGCTGAAGATTTATGCGAGGAAATTGACAACATTGCACCCTATATTTCCCCTGAAATGAACGCGTTAAATGTGATTCAATACCTATTGACAAATAACCTCATCTATCTGTTTCCGAATTTAGTGATTGTCATATGAATTTTTTAAAACCTGTGACTGTGGCTAGCGAGGAAAAAAGCTTTTCAAAACTTAAAATAATAGAAAAATTATTTGAGATCCACAATGGGACAAGAAAGGCTTTCAGACTTATCTATTATTAGTATCGAAAAAGACATTTCGGAAGATATATATGTATCAGATATTATAACAGAATTTGCATTAAAAAAGGCAAGAAAAGCAAAGATTATTTAATCTTTTTGACTGACTTATTAAGTATATGTATTAATAGATATGTGTTGTATGTATTTAATATAACGTATTCATTTGGTTATATCAATACATTAATAATTTTTATGTTAGGTTGTAAAATTAAAAAATAAACTGAATTTATAATATTTTCTGCAATTCGTTGTTTCATTTAAGGTAAAAAATTTCAGAGAAATTTCAATTAATCTATACGGTATGAGGGGGGGGGGCGACAAAATTATTCTCGCACACGGGCGGCAGCTACCCTAGGAACGGCCCTGGTTCCCAGAATCCCGAGCTCATACCTCTGAATAACTATATCTGAAATCTCATCTCGATAGGTTGAACGGAACGACCGCTAGAGGTCCATATATTGGTAAAGTTTTTTTATGACCACCCTGTATATATTTATTGAAGATTTTTTAAAATTTAATTTGCTAATCTTAAGTGTTAAGTAAAGAAAGTTAGTTCTGATTATTAATCGATAGCGGAAGAAACACTCTAAGTAAAAGAATCGAAAATTTATGCAAATCTCGCCAATTTTATATTAGCTCTTTATTTATTAAAGCCTTTGTCCATTCCAAAAAGGAAACCAAATAAATCGTATTTTAAGTTATGTTTCAGAAAAAAAGAGAAATTCAGTTATTCGTTTCTTTCTTCTTCCAGCATAAGTATATATTAAATTAAATGAGCTTTGCCAGAGTAATTTAATTAAATCAGATAGCTTTATATAATTTTTCACTTTAACAGAGGGATGAGAATGACTTTTCATGAGAATATTTTTACCCTTAATGAAACCCTCAAATGAAATGAATCGTTAATTAAAAATTCATTCATGAAATAAATGTTACAATAATTTATCGAATACTACTCTTTTTATTGTTTAGCATTTGGATGAATTTTCTAAAATCTGTTTTGAATACCAATACATGCTATCTACAGAAATTTTTCAACAAATTTTCTCAAACTAATAAACCACATTTTATACGTGTTCGGAGTCTTTTATTTATGTAATAATGTATAGTAGGGCTTTTACCCATTAATTACGAAGTAAAATAAAATTTTATTATCTTTGAATTTGCTGTTTACCTAGGATGGTGTTCAAATATTCTGGAAGCTTGCCAGCAAAAATTCATAAGGACATTCATTTTATGTATGTCCTAAACATGCAGTTATTTGTCTTTTACTGCAAGAAACTCTCTTGGCAAGTTCATTTATAACTGTTTATTGTTACAAATTTTTCGGAGAATTGTATTAGTTATGGTATAGACGTGCAACGCATATTAAGGCTATTTTAAGGAGGAACTCCAATAATTAGTAATTGGAAAAAGCGACCTTACTTGTATACTTTCTTTGCAAAGTTCGATTAATTATCTATTTTGGCTTAAAGCAAGGGCGAAACTATTATGGAGAGTTGTTGCTCAACGGAAAAAGGCCCAGAGCAGATAAGATACCCTAATTTTTTTTTCTTATAAGAAAATAATAACATATAAATTGTGTCTCTTGTCATGAAGAGATGTCTGGCTTAGATTTAATTACATAATCTTGCTCTCAGAACTCAGAAAAACTTTACTCGTAGTTTCCTCCAATTTTTCAAAAGAATGAGTTAAATGTAGCGATAATCTTTTAATAACTAGGTACATAATTCGAATCATTTAAAATATTTCTCTTTGGAAGCATAATTATGACACAAAACTGAATCCTTCCTGAAATGTCAAAAAACTTCGTTACAGAAAAGCGTATGCATGTCAGTCGGCAGCTTTAAAAGCAAAGCTACCCGATCCTCTCATAATTCTGACTCGAATGACTATGCTATACGCATTCATTCGCTAGCTCTTTTAATTATTCTTACATAATTTGAGTCATTAATAATATCTCATTAATAATATACAAATTTATGGCAAACTTGAATCATTACTAAAAGGTCTTAAGGTTAGTTGCAGGAAAGCATGTAAGCATGTCAGTTGGCAGTTATAAAATTAAAGCCTCGCGATCTTTTTATAATTGTGATTCGAATGACTATGCTGTACGCATTCATACGCTAGCTGTTCTAATTATTCTTACATAATTTTAGTCATTAATAATATCTCATTAATTATACACCAGTTTATGATACCAGGAATATATATATATATATATATATATATACTTGAATCATTCCTAAACGGTCAAAAGGGTTACTAGTTGCAGAAAAGCGGGTAAGGATGTCTGTTGGCAGTTATAAAAACAAAGCCTCGCAATCTTCCCACAATTGTGACTCAAATAACTAGGCTACGCATTCGTTCGCTAGCTGCTTCAACTATTCTTACACATAATTTCAGTCATTAAATTTGTTTTTTCTTTTTGGAAGCATACCGGTTTATGGCAAAATTGAAACATTGCTAAAACGTCAAAAGGGTTAGTTGCAGAAAAGCGGGTACGCATGTTAGTCGATAGCTTTAAACCAGTGGTTCCAAACCCGCAGAAGTCTGCGGACCCTAAAGACAGAACCTGAACCATATGCGGACCCCCTCTCCCCCACACACACATCGACTTGAGCGGGGGGGGGGAGAAACCTTCCGGGGGTGTATGGGGGGGTATAGAATATCTCTCAGGCAAAAGGGATACAGAATTAACGTACTCACATCCTAACGTATCATATTCTAATAATAAAATAATTATGTTAAACTTTTAAGAAATTTTAATTCAACACCTGATAGCTATCGGATATATTCGGTCCATCTAGTTCAGTGAACATTGCTTTCAAAATCCCCATTTATTTGGCAACTTTTTCTGTAAGTGGTGCCGGACCACTGCCGAGGATCTCGCGGACCACCGGTTGTGAACCACTGCTTTAAACCCACGGCCTCGGAATTCTTTTATAACTGCGACTCGAATGACTGAGCCACGAATTCATACACAGCCTTTCTTTTGCATTTGTTAAGGATTTTATAAGGTTTATAAGGTTTAAGTACTTTGAAAAAATCCTGTTCAAGAATTTTAGCAAGTGTTTAACTCTCCCTTGGTATATTTTTTCTCATATATATATATATATATATATATAATATACGCTGAAGTGCCACTGAATAAGGGATACCTACCTAGTAACGAGTTGGGCCTCCTCTGGCCTTGATAACGGCTGCCACACGACGAGGCATAGATTCAACAAGTTTCTGGAAACGTTCCATGGGAATGGCTTGCCAAATATTAGCTAAAGCTGTCCATAATTCAGTAAGGTTCTTTGGTGCTGTGTGGTGGCCTTTCACACCTTGTTCCAAAACATCCCAAAGATGCTCAATAGGATTTAAGTCTGGGCTTCTAGGTGGCCAATTCATGACAGAGAAGTCAGAGGAATGCTCATCCAATCAGCCAGTAGCCAACCGGGACTTGTGAGAGGTACAGTTGTCTTGCTGGAAAACTCCATTACCGTGCGGATAACAGAACAGCATAAACGGATGGAGGTGATCACCCAGCAACTCTACGTACCGAATTGCATTGAGGGAGGTTGGTACACGTACCAAAGACCCCACGAAAAAACACCCCAGACTATGATTGAGCCACCATGCTCTTGTACAGTTCCAGCCAGGTATGCAGGATCCATGGCTTCATGAGCCTGACGCCATACTCTCAGCCTCCCGTCGGCGTTAAGTAGTCGGAATCGAGACTCATCACTGCATGCTACTCGTTTCCAGTCCTCTACACTCCAGTCTCTGTGCTCTCTTGCCCAGGCAAGACGTGCAGCCCGATGGCGAGTATAGAGCAATGGTACTCTCGTAGGTCGACGGCTCCAGAAACCCATACGGTGAAGCAAGCGTTGCACAGTCCGTTTACTGACTGTACGACTGGCACCGTCATTAAACTGGGTGGTAATTTGAGCTAATGTTTGGCTTCGCTTGCTACGTACAATACGCCTGAGCCGTCTCTCACCACGCACTGTCAAGCAAATTGTCCTTTGCAGTTTGCCCGATAGCTAGTTTTTTTTCCACCATCCATGTATTCTTGGTATACTCTTGACACTGTCGACCTTGAAAATCCTAGCTGTCTGACGATTTCGGAAATTGAATGGACCATGCGTCGCGCACCTACGATTTGTCCGCGATCGAAGGCGTCTAAATCAGGCAGTTTACCCATACTGGCAATTCCAACAACCAATTCAGAACAACCACAGTACGCGCTATATATGCAGTTACCACAGCACCCTCACTTGCGCATACATGATGCGCAGCGCTACACAATTTGCATAGGCTTTGATATCCCTAATTCAGTGGCACTTCAGTGTATATATATTTATATATATATACACACATATATACACACACACACACACACACACACACACACACATATATATATATATATATATATATATATATATATACCGTAAAATCTCAAATATAATACGTACCCATAACTTTTCAATATTTTATTTAAAAATTGCACAAATATTTATTAACATAAGTAAAATTTGTAATAGAAAGAAACGAGAACGTCGAATTCGGTAGAAAAAAAACTTAAATTGTTAATTCAAAACAATCGATACTGTCAAAATATCAGTCTTAATCACTTTCACTAGAATACAGCTCATCTATTGTTGTTGCGTCTGTGTCATAACTATTGTTGCCGTCGTAATATATATCGCCATCATCATCCTCACTTGATGATACGAACTGTGAGTTCCCTTTGTTTAAAAAGAATACCTGCTTAGTAAACGGGTGTATGAATCACGGAGCGCAGATGCACACGCACCTGTGTTGCGACAATTTCTTACAGTTGCTGTACGTTCGTATATCCAATGTTTAAAACTACCTTTTATTTGTACGCTAGTATAATGCGCACCCTCATTTTTGAGGACTAAAATCTGGAAAAAAAGTGTGTATTATACTCGAGATTTTACGGTATATATATATATATATATATATATATATATATATATATATATATATATATATATATATATATATATATATATATATATACATAAATACATATATATATATATATATATATATATATATATATATATATATATATATATACATACATACATACATATATATATATATACATACATACATACATACATATATATATATATGCATACATACATACATATATAAATATATATATATATATATATATATATATATATATATATATATATATATATATATATATATATATATATATATATATATATATATATATATACGAGGGTTGTAAATAATGTAATGGCAACATACCTGGAAAACATTATTTTAATCTACGTACAAACAAAATAACATTACATTCCTTCAATAAAATCACCAGCAAAGTCATGTACCTTTTGCCAGATGTCAGGAAGCCGTAGGATACCGTTGGCAAGGTGTTGTGTGTTGATGTCAGCGACGGAGCGCCCTAATGCTCGGATCACAGACGGCACGTCAGGAAATTCTGATGCCTCGACAGGGTTCTTTCAACTTAGGAAAGAGGTCGTGTCAGGGGAGTACGGAGGATGTTCCAACAACTCCCGGGTGCAGATGGTGGTGTAGCCACGGGCAACCTTGATTTTAATCCCCGACCGCTGATCACTTTTTGTAAACATGATTTAGAGCGGTAGAGACGACACTGTCCACTTCAACGTCACGCAGCAACTACCCCTTCTACTGGATCTACGGTTTTATGTACTCTACACATCGACTACAGCGTCCACCTCACTCCTCCGATATCCTGTTTGAGCATGCCCGATGTTCTACGACTTTCTGGGCGACGTTGCCACTACTTTATTTACAACCCTCGTATATATATATATATGTGTGTGTGTGTGTGTGTGTGTGTGTGTGTGTGCGTGGGTGTGCGTGGGTGTGTGTGAGAGTGTGTGGAGAGAGAGTGTGCGTGTGAGAGTGTGTGTGTGAGAGTGTGTGTGTGAGAGTGTGTGTGTGTGAGAGTGTGTGTGTGTGTGTGTGTGTGTGAGAGAGAGAGAGTAAGATGAGATGCATGAGAAACGGGAGTAACGTAGGTTCACCTGAATTATATACTTCTATCGTAAATTAGAGTACAAAATCATGGTATATGGGACCAAATATCCGCAGAACAACTTTCTACCGAACAAGGACAAAACAAAATTCACCTTGTGTTAGAACAGAGAGTATTCGCATCTTTGTATATAAAAATTCGTATAGTTTCGTATAAGAATCAGCTTTTTAATATTAGGAAAACTTAAAAATTATCCGTAATCACTGAAAGTGGTATTTTAAATATAGGTTTTAGACTTTTCTTCAGTACCTTTTATCCGATAAATCGGAATACTAGTTCTATTCCAGTAATTTTTATTAGAATGATATTTATTGAAAAATATTTTTACTATCCATGTTTCAGCGGTAAACTCACATTAAATTCTTTGTGTTACTTAGGAAACACGAAAGATCGCATTCAGCAGTAAAATTAAAAGCCACTTAAGAGGTAAAATAATTATAAGTATTAAATAAGGAAAGTACTGATTCCAAGTAATACAAACGGACATTTTTTTTCGCCTGGTCAGGAGTTAGGATCATTTGTCACAGTCACTTTACAGATGAAAAATGAGAGGGTTTTTCTCTCCGGAAACTCGACTAATGTCCGGGAAACCCGCAAAACTTACTTAAATACGTGCATGGACTCAAATATTTTGGCAACAGGATACACGAACACTGATAAATGTAGGCTGATAAGCACGATTTACTTGCATGACATTCGGAAAACTAATTTACCATCACGTATAAGCTTTAGAAGCGCGTAAACTCAATGAATATTTGTCTGCTACAATTCTAGATATTATGTAAACGATCCTTAATGAATGGGGCCCGTTCCACTCTTTCCATAGTAACCCTGCTGATTTCACTTTAAATTTGTTTGATGAATATTCTCTCGATATCATATTCTGATGTGAAACAACATAAACCTTAAGGTCAATCACGTAATTTTCCCCTCACGTTTGATTTTCAGTTTCGTCTCAATGGAAGATTTTAAATTCTTATAAACTTATAAATAAATTTCAATTTCTCGTCATCGCCTGTGAGTTAAATTTCATAGATGTTGCTCTGATTTTGTCTCTCAACTTGAAAGCTTCATTGGATTCTGGATTTCAGAATTTTTTTAACCTATTTCATAGGGAATTAAGATATTTTTATCTTCGTTAACATCAGTTATTTGAGCCATTATCTTGCTCCTCACATCTACCGTGTATCAATTAACTGCATTTAACCCCATTCATTAACATTAGGGATGGACCAAAGACACGGGCTTACAAATTTGAGATCCCCGGACTGGAGACAGATGTAGGCAGTTCCTCGTTCTGGTAAATTTCAGCACACACACACAAACCCAGATTCAATATAATTCCCGGCAATATTCTCTCAATATCATCCTTCTTTCAAAATTCGTTCAGCATAATTCTTTGATTTTCTAACAAGATTACAATGTATCGGACTCAACAAAAATTTTAGATGATAGCTAAGATTCCACTTAAGTCCCCGCTTGTGGATATAAATAAAAATTACTTTGATTTTACAGATGGCCATTTTAAATTTGCAGCCTGCCGATTTTGAAAAAATTACGATCCTCTGGGGGGGGGGGGGGGGGGGGGGTAGGAGAAATAACTTTGTTTTAACCACCACACCAATTAAAAGCGTATTCTTACCAGCCACACTATTTCTGAGCACAATGAGAAAGTCATTCTCACTCTAAAAGAAAAAAAACGAGAAGCCCATTCTTGAAATTTTCTTGTTATTTAGTCAGTTCTCTGTTAAACTCAAAATTTTATTAAAATTCCAGTTTGTCCGGAAGAAGTAATTATTTCTTGTTATTTATCCAGTTCTCTGTTAAACTCAAAATTTTCTCAAAATTTCAATTCGTCCGGAAGAAGTAATTATTTATGCAGAAGAAGGATTATCTCCCATCTTACTTTCTCTCAAAATAATCTTTATTCATAGGGGCACCTAACTTGTGCTACGATCAAATGATTTACGTATCAACACTTTTGCAGGTCCATCACCACTACCAGAAAAAAAATCGCAGTTAAGATCCCTTGCCACCGACCTTGATAATTATTGTTGAGTTTTATTTGAAAACATTTCTAATAAAACTTAACAATAATTACGTATATAATTAACAGATTTCTTAAGAATAATTAATTATCATAATTAAGTTATATAAATGGAAACGACTCCCCACCGAGTATATATGAGTTGTATAGTATTAAAACTAGTAATATCCACCATGCCTTTTTTTCCCTTTGGTAAAGTGCAAAGGACTATATCTAATGCGTTTTTGAAGATATAAATTTGAAATCACTTTTAGAAAAATTCCCGCATTATTTTTTATTAGTAGGCCTATTTCCAAAATTTTTCGTCACTAACCGATTGAAATACTATATGAGAGAATCCTTAAGTCAATTTTGAAAGAAATGGAGATTGCTAATTTTGATCCTGTACAATTCATATATATATATATATATATATATATATATATATATATATATATATATATATACACTGCTGGCCACCCAAATTGCAACACCAAAAAAGACAAGAGATATCACAACAAAATTTATTTTGTAGATAACATGTTGACCAAGTATCAAATGATTAAATTTATAGACTTCTGTGAAGTGTGGTTCCTGCCAAAATCAGTAGCCAGAGTAGCCGCCATTGTTGGAGATCACCGCTGCCACACGCTTCGGCATTGATTCAAAGAGACTTTGGATGAGTTCTTGGGGTACAGCAGACCAAGCAGCTTCCACACGTTGCCAAAGCTGATCTGCTGTTGCAGCTGGGGATGGAATCTGGGTCAATCGTAGAGTAACCATGGACCACATGTTTTCTATCGGCGAAAGATCCGGAGAGCGAGGCGGCCAGGGAAGCAATTCAATCTGGCGATTGACGAAGAACCGTTGGACAATGTGTGCCACGTGTGGTCGCGCATTATCCTGTTGAAATATGGCTGTGGCCAAGCCCTGAAGATAAGGAAGGACAACTGGCTCCAACACCTCGGAGATGTAGCACTGGCTGTTTAAAGTACCGGCAATGCGTACTAGAGGTGTGCGAGAGGGATATCCAATACCGCCCCATACCATAATACCCGGTGCAGGACCAGTGTGGCGGTGCATAACGCAGCTGTTCAGCATCCTCTCTTCACGGTGTCTCGAGACTCGAATGCGACCATCGTGGTGTTGCAGACAGAAGCGTGACTCGTCAGTAAAGACAATTTCATTCCATTCTGCCGTCCACATCCTTCTGTCATCGCACCATTGGCGGCGGAGACGTCTGTGGTTCTGATTCAAGGGTAGACAAAGCAATGGACGTCTTGCGGACAGACCACTCTGCTGTAAACGGCGTCGAATGGTACGCGCAGACACTGGATCATGCGTTACAGACTGCATGTGCTGTGCTATGGTTCGTGATGTGACTGAGCGTTCCGTCTCTGCCATGCGCACAATTTGCCTGTCATCACGTGAAGTGGTGCGCTGAGGTGGATGCGATCGAACACGCCGGTCCGTCGTACCCTCCTGCATCCAACGATCACATATCCGCATTACAGTTGTTTGGTTTCGTCCAACACGACTACCGATTTCCCTGAAAGATAATCCACAATCTCGGTAGGCCACTATCCTTCCTCTGTCGAACTCGGATACTTGATCAAAAGATGATCGCTGTTTTCGACGAGGCATAACTGATCGTTTTTTTTAAAAAACCACAAGAAAAACACAATTGCCGAACTTGAAATCGACGAAATCTACAAGCCTTAAATAGCGCTGTGAAGTGTCGCCACAGGCGCGCGTGATGTGCGTGTGCGCTGAAATTCTAATCATTTGCATATCTCACCTCCGCTAATGCATGTTGTAAATTTCATGTTATTTGCATGTTTCCTTCAGGGTGTTGCATTTACAGTGGCCAGAAGTGTATATATATATATATATATATATATAAGACAAAGTTGAAAGTGAAAAACCAGTATAAGCCTAAAACTACTGCAGC